>VSDK01014853.1:89618-100506 GCA_009767595.1 Symbiodinium kawagutii
TTTCATTTTTCTGAAAGCAAATTTATCTAAAATTTCCAGCCCAAATGCTTCTATTTGCGCTTAATGTCAAATGCAAAATCTCTGAACATTTAAAAGAATTTAAAATTTCCAATTGATTTGTTTTTGCAAAGCTCAGCGATTGATTTTTTGTAATCTTTGAAATTATGGTTAAGAAGTTTTCACTTTCAAATATTTTCGGAGATGTGGACCTTCGTTCACCTCAAGCCTTAAGGTCCAAGATCACCTTGGAAAATTAAACCTTAAGGTGCAAGGTCCAAGCTCACCTGAAGCCTGAAGGTCCAAGGTCACCGTGAAGCTCGATCACTTTACGCCGACCTTGAGCCTGAAGGTCCAAGGTCACCTTAAGCCGATCTTAAGCCTTTAAGGTCCAAGACCACTTTTGCCGGACCTTAAGCCTTGAGGTCAAGATCACTTTCGGACGGATCTTAAGCCTTGAGGTCCATTCGGATTGACCTTAAGGTTGAAGTCACAGACCTTTCAACTGATCACAGCACAGCTAAAGCACATCGCACAATCCCTAGACCCGTTTTTCATCGGCTCAGGTTGGGCCCAACTGCGTTCGAAGCATGAATTGGATACTCTTTACAAAAACATGAGGTCACATGTTGCATGAACCCCATTCCCAATTATGCTTCGTCTTGGTTCGTGGCTCTGACCAGACATATTGAATGGTCATTGGATTCGTGCCACAATTGGGAAAAGAAGGAAGTTAAGAAACACTCAGGCCATCAGGTGACACTAATTAAGCCAAGTCCCTATTTGGCCAAAAGCCATCGTCGAAGAAGTCGTCCGGCTCAACCGGATCCATAAGGACATGTTTGGCCTTACCTTGCTGCATTCGCAGCTTCTGCTGGCGCCGTGCGCTGATGAATTCCTTCTCGAATCGAACTACCCATGTTCTACGTTTCAACCACAGGGCATAAACCTTAAATGACTCATAGCTAACCTTGGTTAAAACATCAGAGATATTTAGGTCACTAGGCACCCATGTTATATAGCAGTTCGATCCATCACGCAACCCTCGCTGAACTGCCATGAGTTCCACTCCACTCTTGGCATTGGACATGCCTAGAAGTGGTGAATCTGAGTTTGAAAGGCAGTCATAGACTCCGCGGGAATCCGTGATTAGCAAAGACTCTACCTGGGAAGTTATATGGTCTGCATTAGCCCTCATGAGTTTACAACCGTACAAAAGTCCCCAAAACAACCGTGCTTTCCAACCTTTGTCCTCACACTCATACATGGCTTGGCCTTCAGAGCCATTACTTCCCTTCACAGGCCTTTCGATCTTGAAAGATCGATAGTCTACAATGCTCATTCGTGCCTCTCTTCCTTGAAGAATCTGTGGAGAGCTGATGCCCGTCACAAAGCCTCCGGTATCGCAGCCATCAATGCGATTGCGCTTTGCAGCATCACCGAAGTGCAGAAAGATGACATCTTTCCATCCAAGGTTTTCTCCAGAGAAAGAATGGAATACTAGGTTGTCCTTGCTTGTTTTCTGAAGTTCTTTCACTATGGCATTTGCTTCTTTCAAAACGTCCAGAGTCCCTTTAGTCAACGAAGAAGCAGCTAAACCGATTCTACAACAGTATTGAGGGGCAGATTGAATCGCCCTCCATTGAGCTTTCATGATCAGCCCTCTACATTGACTCAACTCTTTTGGGGTGAGTTTGTCATCCTTGGGCCTCATCCGCTCATTCTCGATGAGCACCGGACGGAGCTCGTTGCAGAAGTGCTCTTGGCCTAGCGTGATGTCAAAGTTTTGGAGTTGCTGTAGTTGAACACCAGCAAAAACAAATTGTCCACGCTTCCATGGAGACCAGCGATACATGTTCTCGATGCCACGTCTATACTCTACCCAGTCAGGATCGGAATGGTTGCCCATGATGAGGAAATCGTCCACATGAGATCCCACTCTACCGCATACTTCACCATGACGATTGCGAAAAATCCAAAGACACTTGTCGATACCATGACATTCTGCTCCTAGCTTCTGAAACTTCTCATCAGCATCCAACCAAAAGACACGTGGTGCATTGGTTAATCCATATATAGCTCCAACAATTTCCAAAGCAGTGTTGTGTGGTACATGGAAGGCATGGGAGATCTCGTCTACAGCATTTGTGAATAACCTGTTGGAACCAATGGTGTGATCTGCTTGTAAGAAAGCTGATTTCGCATCTGCTGCTTCTAGGATGTGTTTGTCCAAAGCTCCAGATTGTAAGAGAAGATTGCGGCCTAAACGACTTAGTGTAGGCGATGATGTTTGCAATAGTTGTTTCCCAGTACGTGGATCACGCTTCGCCAGATCTGGGTGCTTATAGCCAATCAGCACGATCCGTGCCTTCGCCTTGGCCATGCCATCCTCCCGGACAACGCCCGGCTGTTTCTCCTGGCGAGGATCAGTGTACTCATCAAGGGGTTTCCAAGTGAGTAGCCAACGCATGGGTATCAAACGTTGCTGAATCTCTTCTGGTGACATGCGGTCATTTTCCTTGACAGTTTTGAGAGCTTGTGACTGCATGACTTCGCACAGTTCTCGTGCCATCGCTTCCTGCACCAGCTTCTTGTGCTCTGGTGTCAGAGTCTTCCAGTTGATCTCTTTTGGACTGGACATCATTTGTTTGGCAAAAACAAATCCGTTGCTCAGCAGTGATTGCCAATCTTCTAACTCGAAAATCATCTCGCACACTTCTTCTCTTTGTTCACATGCTGATGCAAAATGCATCAGAAGTTCTTGCTCTGACTCTTTCTCATGTCGAATTTGTTCGGTCAGCAAGGCTCGTTCTCGAATGGCCTTTGCTGTGCTCTCCAACTCCTCAATCTTCTGAAGCACAACAGCATAGGTATCTTCTGTGATGGGCGCATCCTTTGCTCCATCCATCTTGAAGTACTCTGTTCCTTGGAACAAGCTATCTTCGTCTTCATCTTCTGGTAGAGGAGGAAGAGTCATGATCGGTGGAAGGCCTTCACGCCTTCGGTTCTCATTGAGACTGATGAGTTGCTTCCACCGCCATTGTTCTTGTCTGACATTGGGAGGTCGTCTGAAGTGATGTGTCTTCCTGTATTTCGTTCTTTGTTCACTCCATTCGTCTCGTTCTCTTTCACTTCCGGACTGCCACTGCTCTGGGTCTTGGGCAGTCATTGATGGATCATCTTGTTCCATCGGCAATCCACATGGTCCTGGAGAATCAGGGAGCTCAAAGTCTCCACCATGAGACTGGTACTCCTTGGTGATATCCGTAACTTTGGTTGTCCTTCGAAGCTGCTCAGCCACCGGAGCAATCTTGGATCTACTTCGAAGTTCTTCCAAGGTGATCTCCTGGTCGGTGGCATGTCTGAGCTGCTCAGGTGCACATCTCCACACCTGTGTTCCCATGACAACCCAGTAGACACCCGGCTTGTTCTCTGATTCAATGGGTGGTTCCACCAAAGCAATGCGGCCTGGTCCCACAAACCTGGGTTCAGGATTGAAGTTCTTCTTGCGGGTTCTCCAGATAGCTCGTCGCCACACACAGACCCACTCACCGATGTGGAACATTCGGGTGGTCCTTGGCGCTGCATTGGTCAATCGAGACCATGCTTCAGCTGCCTGGGTCTTCCTCCAAGTATCTTCCGCTTCTTGCCGGAGACGGTGGGTCATCCAGAAACGATATGGAACATGTTGAGCATGGCTGTTGTATTCCAGTGGTCCCATACGCTCATCATCCCAATTGGAGTTCGTTCCATATGCCCACTGAGTCGGTGAGAAGCCTTTGATCTTGGATTGGGTGTTGTGGCTATTGACAGCTAAACCAGCACATAGTTGAGGATCAAGTTCTGGATGTTGGTTCCGAAGCTTCTTCATCGTGCCCTTGATGACACGGATGATGCTTTCAATGCTACCTGCTTGCCAATGAGCTTCTCCAGGAGTGACACTAACTCCAACTCCAATCAGTTGCATAAACTCAACGAAAGCCCCTGATGACAAAGATGTCTGAGGATCCACAACGACCCACATCGGTCGAGGACGATGTAGCAACCAGCCATCTACGAATGCTTCCACCATCGTCTTTCCAGGGTCTGTTCCGGCACCTCCTTCAGTGATAGGTCCTTGCCACAGAAGCTTGATGGAGGTGAACTTCATAACGACATCTGTCATGACCAGGAATCGGGCTTTCATTCGATGAGCTGGAAATACCATCTCCATGACATCAGCTGCTACCACTTGCCAGGGAACTGGCTTGGCACCAAGTGAGTAGGGCAGGATGCCTTGCTCACCTCTTTTCACATCAGTGCATGCCTGGCAATGTAAACGAAGAGCCATGTTCACCAACCATTTGGGCATGCATCTATCCCGGCAGAGTCGGGCTAAGGCCTTGTTACTTGGGTGGCCAGCAGCTCGATGTAGTCGGTGGAGAAGAGCTTCTGCTTGTTTCCGACGTTCTGGACTCACCTGCTCATCGTCTTCTGTGGATTGGGATTCAAGGGTCCCATCATCCATTGCATGAAGTTCCTCCACCACAGCAATGGAGTCATTGTGTCGCCATTTCTTTTGATTGTCTGAGTGCCAACAGTTCACAATTTTCTTGACCATCTTCAAGGGATAGAAACCTGTGGCCTCCACTGCAGCCGTTCCCATTCCAATCACGCCACCAGGACGATGTGCATGGCTTCGGTCACAAGTAGTCCAACACTTGTGATAGAAGTTCACATCATTTGTCAAGATGTACCATGCCTTGTTGATCAACTCATCCTTGGGTGAGCGCATGTCAAACATGCAGCCATGCATCTCCGTCCAGTACACACGGATACCGCGAGATTGGAGTCGCTGGAGGAACTTTCTCATCTCTTCCTGGTTCCATCCTGCATAGGCTGTCTTTGGCCACTCCCAATAGAACTTGTAGTCCTCAATGGTGTTGAGACCTTCCTCGATGACCTCAAGAGCATTCCTGGTCATCTTCCTAGATCTCCATCTCCGGCGCTTCAACATCTCAATCTGTTGAGGTGTGCGCTGGTTGATATTCTGAATGTTGGACCACTCGGTGCACTTCAAAGAGAACCAATTCCTCCCTGGTCTTTCCACTTTCATATCTTCCTTGAGCTGTTTGACGGTGGCTGTCTTCTCAAGGTCATACCCATTCTCTATCGACTTCCGATGGGCATGTAATCCTTGACGAACGCACTCTTGAGTCAGGCTAGAATCTGGCCTGCAACACACTTCCCAAACTGTACACAAAGGATCAAAGTCCTGCATGTGGGTGATGGTAGATTCCACCATGAATTCCTGGGCTGCCTTCCGCAGCATCTGAGACTCATCTTGCCTCAGGTTCCGGACACAATCATCATGAAAAGAGTCCGGTGCATCGTTCTGCACGTGGTCGAGGTCCATTGCCTCGACGATGGATTGGCCATCCTTGCCGATCACTTGTCCTTGGTTTCCTTGGCCCTCTTGTTCTCCTCGGCCGTCACCATGCTGAAAGCGGACTTGCCGTCTTCGTCTGAGGTATCGATCCCCACCGTCTCTGCCGCCGGTGGTGGTGCGGATGCCTTCGCCTTGGCCTTGTTCTTGGCCTTCGCGCTCGCCCCCTTCTTCACCAAGATCTTCTCCTTGGACACAATCGTGATCATTGCTTTCACGATGCGAGAGGTCAACTCCTGGGGCTGGTACTCCTCCGAGCGCAGGCGATGAAGTGCTTCCGTCACATTCTGCGGCAGTTCCATGTGGGTGGTTTGTCCCGGAGCGTCCTTGGCCGGGGTGTAAGCCACTCGAACCCCGCAAACACTGCATTCGCTCCACTTTCCGTAACGGTTGTTGCCATGTTGGATGGCATGTTGATTGTAGCATGGCCATGTCTCCGCTGCCATCCTGGGGTCCCTCATGTCTGGCCCACATGTTCGTGTTTCGTCGAACACTGTCTTGTAGCCCGTGGCCTTCGACTTGGCCTTTGGCTTCGCAGCACTGGACTGACCCTCCATGCATGCTTGCTCCTCCTGAATGACTTCCCGAAGAAGTTGCTTCAGTTCCGCTTTCTGGTCCGAGGATGCCATGCAGGGCAAAACACTTAGGATCTGACTGGTCATGTGCTTGACCGGCGACAGCTGATGATGAAAGGAGGTGATCCATTTCTCTTGAAGAAATGTTGAAATGCTTTGCAAACTCTACCTTCTGTTCATCACTGACTGACTCAAAATTCATGAAACAGGTGTCATGTAAAAGAGGTTCGACTTCATCGATGCTAAAAGTCCACAAATCGTGCTCTTCGGCAAAATGTGAAAAATTGGAATGACCCTGTTCCCCACCAGTCCTTGGTTGACCAGTCGGATTGATCTTGATGCGGTGTCGTGGCAGCGCATTGGGCCTAACATCATCGGTGCCATTTGCCGAGGGAATGGTTGAGGTGTTCCTGGAATCTGACGGGACAGGTGTTGAGGTAGAAGATGCGAGAGGAGGGAAAACATCCTTCAAGTAGTTCAGGACCATGTGCTTCTTACGTGTCATCCGAAGTGTACACACGTTGCCATGAATGATCCCATGTCCATTTGAACAGTTGAGGATAGTTGACCATCGCATCAAATCTCTCATCCCTGTCAAAACTGGAACACCTGGTGAAGGTAAAGCAAAAATGGAAACACTAACATCACCACGTTGAAGTTGTACCCGATATAAAGCTTGACCCCATCTGCCATTCCCAAACCGAAACCATGGCCGATCCGATGCAAAGACCTCCATGGTCGCATCTGGAGCGGCTCGCATCACCGCAGTGCATAGTTGCTGCACTGCCCATTGTCCACCTGCAGAAGCGGTGGCCCCGGTATCTATGATGGATTCACCTTCAGCCAAATGATCATCTTGTTCACATTCCCCAGCATACATGTCGTGGTGGCTCATGTGGTTCATATGCATGTAGTGGGCATCTTTACCGAAACTCCTAGACATAGAGGACGTGGATGTCGAGGAGGAGAAAGGAGATCCCTTGTACCCCTTGGGTGCAGTGCCATAGTTTGGATGTCCTTTACCTTTGGGAAAGCCTTTGGGGTTCTTACCGCCCTTCATCCAAGCCAAGTCCTCCTGGAAGTTGATCTTGCCCTTACCATTGAGAGCTGGTCCTTGACGTTTTCCTTTTCCAGGATACGAACTAGTAAACTTGGATTGCTTCTGTTGCGGAGGTTGTCCCCATCCACGGTCGCGAGTGGCCGCTTGCACAGCGCGACGAGCTTCCATCAAATTCCTTTCTGTTTCAGCAGCCAGTGCGTAGAGCTCACTCGCTGACTTCTCAGCTTCCTCTTGCTCACGCACCAGGTGAGCATACACTTCATCATGCTCTGGGAAGTCAGCTGGAATCTGTTCCATTTCTTCTTCTTCTTCTGCACCAGCCGATTGCCACCATGCATCTTGGCCTGTCTGATCAAGCCACCAATCAGAACTGGGGTCCCCAAGGCCCTCCGCATTGAAGAGCGCGGCATCATAGTCCGGGGGGTCCTCAGTCTCATTCTCACCACCATAGAAACCTTCATAGTAGTAGGCTCGGCCCTTGCCCTTTAGACCTTTTCCGGGATCCAACGGGATTCGATGGGCCTTCTCCTCATACATGCTGAGAAGGGCTGAGCGGATTGCTGAGCAGCTGAGTCTGTTTTGGGTAGCTGCTCTTACAATCCGTCGCTCATCATCGCTTGCTGTAGCCATCTCCAACAGCATCCATCCTCGGATCACGTCCAAGGCAGCAAGCGGGATGAGGCCTTTGTCCATAAGCCTCTGAAGCAAATCCTTGCCACGTTGGACAGTGGCACCAGTTGTCGAAGAGGAAGATGATGCCGGAGCAGTGAAAGATCTTCCTGGCTGTCCTGGTGTAGCTGTCCTCGAAGTTCCATGCGAGGCATGTGATTCTGCTTCAGATTGTACTTCTCCTTCGCCATCTGGCCCATAGTACAAAGACTGCCCCTCTTGGATCCCACAGAAGGTCTTGAGCTCGGCAATCGAGGTGTCATACTGCTCCATGTCAAGCTCCTTCTCGTGAAGAAGCCGTTGCAGTGCCCTCATCATCTCATCATGGGTTCGGTCCTCCCTGATCAGGAAAGCTGGAACATTTTCGGTGGGCCGCTTCCTAAGACGTCGGTAGTAACTGCCAATCTTGTTGCCAGCATCTGGCAACGCCTGCCTGTTCAATGGTGATGCCTCAAGGTATTGGATCAACTTGGTCACATCAGCTTCAGTGGTATAATCGCTGGGCTCCAGCTTATACATCAACTGAACCAGAGTAGGCTGACCAGATTGCAAAGCCTTCCTAATAATCTTCGCAGCAAGTAGAGCCTTATCATCCTTACGTGATGCAGATAACGACCACTTCACTTCATGGATGAAATGGCTAAACGTTTCAGGTCGGCCATCCCAAACCGGCACCAAATTCCAGGCAGCATTAGCCTGCGGACCGCCTACGCCGTCCGCCATGGTCCCCGATCGACTCACAGCTCCAGTAACTGATCACAGCACAGCTAAAGCACATCGCACAATCCCTAGACCCGTTTTTCATCGGCTCAGGTTGGGCCCAACTGCGTTCGAAGCATGAATTGGACACTCTTTACAAAAACATGAGGTCACATGTTGCAGACCTTAAGCCTTCGGACCTTTCTTCTGCCCCCCTCCGCACGCTAGCCGTGACCTTGACCTTGACCTTAAAGCTTCAGGTGCAGGACCTTACGACCTTGACCTCAAGGCTTAAGGTCGTGACCTTCAACTTTGAGGTCTCCAAAGGTTTGCAACCCCCCTGAGTAAGGCAAAGCGGAAGTCCCTAAGATCAAGGACCATGTCAGTGGTGCCACCCGATTGCGCCGACCCTGGACCTGCTGGATGCAGTACAGCTTCCAGTGATGATTGCACCGAGCACTATGTGCCGAGCAATTGGGATCTCATGTCAGTAAGTCCGGGCAAGTTAATGTCCATTGGAGCCAATATCGGATCAGAAACGCCGATAGATGTCCTTGCTAGATATGGTAATTACCTGTTTGACGGGTTGAACTGTGAAGTTGCCTTGCAAAGCAACTTGGAACGACTGTTCACGACTGATGGAACCTTCACAGATCCGGTGCAAACTCTTGCTGCCTTTGACACACCCATGTGGTCACCTCAGGACCAGAATAACCATGAGTTTCACAAAGTGTGGTTTCCCACTATTGCTAGAAAAAGCTGGAATCCGGTCAATGAGGCCTGGGTACGCATCGGAGCCTTACGCACCAACCGGTTCTTTGCTAACCAAGACCCAGTGCTTTGGGTGTGGAATCCCCGTCGTGGTGCTGCCAGTGGGCGTTCGTCTGCTGCTTCCAGCAGCGCCAGGTCAAGTGGACGTTGAGCTGCCTTGAGGCAGCTTTCCGCAGCCATTTCACCTAGCCTAAATGGCTATCCCGGGGCGGGGTGGGATGCAGGTTTGCTCACAGGAGTATTCCTAGCACGGCCGTTGCCATGGCGCGTTTGCTGCTGCCTTCGCTTATGGATGATGAGATGTCATGCAGGTCGCTTGACGGTACTGCATACCTGTACACTGGCAAATGAGCGTGAGTCCGAGTTTGGAACATAACAAGGTGCAGCTAGTGCAGTGGGTGATCCCTGTCATCGTGTCTGCACTCATGCGCTCATCTTCAGTGAGACTGGTGCTGAGCTGGCTTGCTTGCTTCTCAAGGAGCATGGCCGATGTTGATCGATTCGCTCTTTTCTGCGGGGGGAGGCTGGGGCCTCCCTCCTTTTTTGTTGCACCTTTGGCAAGTAGCAGTTGCGCTCTTTCGCACTCCGCTGGCTACGAGATTGCCGGTATTCCTTTTCTGTACGAAGTTGCAGAAGTGAAAATTTTCATTGGCAAGGCGCGGTGACAGTAATCTGGAGGACTTATGGTGGCTTTCTGTGATGGGAGCTTGCCTGAGAATCTTCCAAAGATGACGTGAGATGCTGATGCCTGGCTCCTTGACTACTGTTTTTTTGCTCGCATACATCGCCTCGGTAGCACTAAGCTAAGGTCGATAAGAAGCAGGTGAAACAGGTGAAAAAGGTGAAACCTTAGAAAAGAGTGAAACAGCGAAGCTTCGAAGCAGTGAAGACAAAAAGCAAACGAAGCTAAGGCAGTGACCTGCGAAAATCATGTACATGCAATGAATTCCCCACCTCACTTCTCTGCCGTTGTGTGTACGTATCATATCGATCGCAGAGTGTAGGTGATGGCTGTCATGCCATCACGCATTCGCATCACTGTCACACGCTGTTCATCAAAATAGGGGCATTGTAACTCCCATGCAATTTCCAGGCAGTGATGCACGCCTTTCTCAATTGAAGGTTTATAAAAACCCGGCAGGCAGTAAAAGGAGTGTTCGTGGATCGTCACTGCTGCCAAGCAATGGTAAACCAGTGGAGTGGGAGTGCCATCAAAGATGGCAGCGAGAAGAACCCACTCATAAAGTGGGTTCGGTGGCCTTAAGGCCAGGATTGTAGGCTTGCATTGTCCAGTATGGGGAAACACCGTCAAGGGGCGAACCACTCCGGCATCGCACCAAGGCCAAACGGTCAGTTTCACCGAAGTTACTACTTACTGGTGAGGCCAGGGTGTGAAACCAGATCGGTCCAGCGCCTTGTCAAGGTATCTCAACCCTTGTAATACGCTGCATTAGGACACCATCCCGTGTTCTTTCCTGCTCTTGACCGTGATAAGCAGTTTGTGCGGCAGTGGTACGTTGCAAGGTAAGCTTGGATCTCGAAAGGTATCCCCCAGCTGTTCATCCCACATGAAAGGCACGTGGTTCAACGGACACTTATTTGAAAGGCTGTGGCCATGCCCTTGCGAATGTCCATTCGAACCTGGAGAACTTGCGCGAGTGGGTGAAGTTGGGCACCAAGTAGCAGGTGCAC
>VSDK01014871.1:0-20986 GCA_009767595.1 Symbiodinium kawagutii
GGGAGCCATGACAGTCCACGTCAAATTGGGACATGATGCTCCCTGTGCTTAGAAGATTTTGCGGTTAGTACTGAGTTAGTAAATGGTTAGGGTATTTAGCCTAACTGGTTAGCTGGCTGCTAAGCATTTACATAACCACTTGGCTAACTCCTTGCTAAGTGGTTATGTTGGTGTTGATGTTAACCACTTAGCTAAGTGGTTAGCTAAGTGGTTAGGTGGCTTGCTAAGTGGTTAACATAGGGGTTATCTAAGTGGTTAGGTGGCTTGCTAAGTGGCTTGCTAAGTGGTTAGCTAAGTCCTACCTAAGTGGTTAGCAGACAAGCAAATCTTGGTTTTCAAATATATGAAACATGGAATATTGTAAATTAAAATTTCAAAAATTTGATTTTGATGACTACAAGTCCTTCCATTTAAATTCAGAAAATTGATGCTTGTGATGTTTGGTTCCTGGAATGTGTAGCAATGGCTTTGAACTGCAGCCCAAAAGGCTTTCCAGTAAACCAAGCCAAGAGGCTCAAGAAAAGACAAGCATCTGTAGCCAAACAAAGTTCATAGAAGAACTTGTGGCTCAAAATCAATGGGCCAATTGGCTGGTGGCAATATGCAATGCACAACATATCTTTTTTTCACCCTTTCATTGTGGTCTGTAAGCCAAAGGCACCAAACCCACAACAATGCCATTTGGCAAATCTTGGTAGGCAAGTGCTGTCTTGATGGCTTGTGTTTCCACAAAACCACTTTGCTCTAACTTCAGCCATTTTGCTGAACATGTGGCCTTATCATAGCCTTGAAAATCAAAGTGTTTCACCAATGTGAGGACTTCACTGTCAATCTCACAATGGAATAAAACTTCACCAGCATTAAGTGATTCTCCAAAAAGGATGTAATCACCTTTGCAAGCAATGCCTGCTGGCTGTAAGTAAGCCACACTACAAGTATAGAGCTGCCTGAAGGCCAAATGCCCTTGCAAGAGGCTGGCAAACTTTTTGCTTGCTTTGCTCCTGGTCTTCAACCTTGCATGGGTTGCAAAGACATCACTTTGTCTTAAATGATGTAAATCTTCTGCACAAAGCTCTTTCAAAATAGAGAATTCATAGCCTTGGGTGTTGAAAGTGTTGGACAAATACTTCTTCACTTGCTTGTGCTTTCGTTCATGGCAGAAACATGATGGAAGGAATGATAGCTTTTGCTGGTGGGAGCCAAAGTGGCACAGCCAATGGAACTTGCTGTGTGCCAAGTCTTCCCAATCTGCAGCCTTCACTGCTGAAAAGAACAAGTCCACAGCATTGTCCACATGCTCTGGTGCAATGCCAGGAACCATAGAAGTTGCTTGCACCAATTCTATCACATTCACCAGGGCAAGCATTGCCTCAGTGGATTATGTCAACAAAATCCAAAAAAACCTTAACCAACCTTGTTTTGGCTGTGAACTACAAATAAAACATGTTCAATGAAACCAAGATACATTGCTTTGAGCAAGCAAATGTCCTGATGGCAGAAAAGTCTTCTGGATGAAGTAGGCAATGATTGGGCACAAAGACAAAGCATCAGAGGCATCACACTTGAAAATTCCAGCTTCTTTGTTGCTTGCTTTCCTCTTGGTCCCAAACAATGAACTCAATTTTTTGGCATGTGGGTGCACCCAAAAATCCAAATACTCAGCCAGATGGTTGTAAATGTCAAGGAATTGCTGAGCTCCATCCAACCATGCAGTGAAAATTGTTTGAAATACACCACCAGCCACCAGTGTGCGCATCCAATCATGCACATATTGACTGCGAGGCCACACATAATTTTCCAGTTCAGGTGTGAACAACAAGCCAAAAGGCTCCCAGTTGAAGCCAACTGCTTGCTGGTATAATTTGAAATCATCAGCACTCATTTCTCTCTGGTTTTTTTTCAACCTGGATATCAAAGCCTTGATATCCATGTCACTTGCCATGCACAATTTCGACCTGTCCATCAATTTGCAAGTAAGCTGGTTCCCACCATCAACTAATTGACTCCTCCCAGCCACTAAATTGACACAAGCAAAGCAACATCTGGTTGCAGAGTCTCCTTTCAAGGAAAACACAGCTTTGTGTGCCCCACCATCTTGCAGTAGTGATGATAATTTGAAATGTATTCTTGCATCAAAGCCACCAGGTGGACCTTTGAAGTAAAGCCCACTTGTTGCATCCCAGCTGCTGTTTGCAAATACAAATTTCATCACAGCTGCAAAGACTTGGGACACTCCAGCATGCAATTCTGCAACTTTGGTTGTTCTTTCAATGACCAGAGTCAGCCACGCAGATTCTTTTTGCAATAGCACAGGGCCAAATTCTTCAAAAGCAAAATACATCACCCAGCATTTTCTCCCTTGGTGTACACCTAAGGTGTTGCCACCCTGGACTTCATCCATATAAAATATTGCCTTCCAGCAATTGTTGGCAGAACAAGGCTTTTGCTGCAGCATTGTTTGCACCAAAGTGTAATATGCACCACCTTGTGCATAAGCAGCCTGAAGTAATGCTATGGGATTTGCAAAGACAAAATCTCTGGTACTGCCATCCTTGTTTGTCACAGGGACCTTTGTGAGTACTGGCCCATAGGCTGTGCCTAGCAAAGCTTGCAAGGCTGCATCCTTGATATCTTTTCTGTTGCTGAGGTCAGGAGCCCCTTCAGTTTTAATCTTATCCACAACTGCAGCCAAAGCAGTGGCAGTGATGAAAGGCAAACTTCTTTTGAAGTCATCCAGTTTGACCAGCTTACTTGCCCTGGATTCCATTGCCACAGCAGAAGCTTTACTACTGGTTGCCATACTTAGAAAACAAAAAGTGAATGCAATGGAAATTGCTGATGGCAAACATGTAAATCCATTTGATTTGTGCCCTTGCCTTGCCATGACCAAATATGGGTATGATACATAGTTTATAATTCTAAATTTGCAGCACTGCTCACAAACAGTGCATGACAGTGCCAATGTGAAATGCCAAGCCCCTAAGGGTTCAAACCCTGAGCCCAGCTACATGTACACACCAGGCCTTTGAGGAATGCAAGCTGTGCTTTGCTGTGGTATTACTTTTGGTTTTTTGTTTCAGCCACCTGGCTTGTTTATATAGCCACTTGGCTGTGTTGGTGTAGCCACTTGGCTGTGTTAGTGTAGCCTTTTGGCTATGTTAGTGTAGCCTTTTGGCTAAAGTAGTAGAGCCACTTGGTTTTGGTGGTGCTGGTACTTTGTTTTGGTTGTGTAGCCAAAATGGCTTAAGCAATGCAGCCACTTGGCTATGGACTATCTATAGCCTCTTGGCTCTGAAGCTTCAGTGTGAACCTCCCAAATTGCAGCTGTTGCAAAATCTTTTTTCCCATGCCATGCCACAGAGTCAATTTGTGCAATGGCAGCCACAGCTCTGATTGGCCATTCTAATTTTTCATTTTGAAATCCCAAATCTGACCAGCTTCAGACCTGAACTTCTTGGCATACTTCTTGGCTTCAAGCTCTTCCATCTCCAGCTCTCTTTTGGCAAAACGCTTGGCAGCATGCCAATGCCTGGATGTATATGTATTTCTGTCTTCATCAAAATTCTCTGGTCCCCAAGCTGGGATCATGTAGCGATTGGGCTGGGAGGCTGCAGGCTTCTTCAGAACTGCTGCCTTTGCTTTTGCTTTTGCTGAAGCTTTGCTTTTGGCCTTGGCTTTAGGCTCTTTGGCTTTCTTTTTCTCTTCAGCTTTCTTCTTCTTGCTTTCTTCTTTTTTTGAAGTTTTCCTATCTTTCAAAGCTTGAAATGTTTCCTTCTCAAACTGTTCTGGTGTTTTCTTCTCTTCTGCTTCTTCTTCTTCTGGATGTTTCTCTGGCAAACTTGGTGCAACATCTGCCTTTTCATCAATGACCTTTTTTTCTGGCTCATCTGCAATGGCCAGGGTTCTGCCTTGTGGCTGGAAACTTGCAGCTGCATTTGCCAAGGCTTTTTGCTTTTGTGCCATTTCCAATTCTTTCTGTTTCTTGGGTGAAATGACCACTGTGGTGCCAGGATTTTTGTGACCTTGGTTTGACATGTTTTGCTTGTATTGCTCCAAGGCATTCATGGCAAGCTGCCCCAAAGCCTGCAACCCATTTCCTTGTGCAGAATCAAGACAAGCTGGGTCCAACAATTCGCCAATCATGGAAAATGGATTCCACATTGGGTTGCTGAAAAGGCTTTCCATTGACTTGGAACTGGTACTTGCCATTGCCATCTGCTGTTTGCCTTTGGGCTTCTTGGGAACCAATTCCCCTGGCTCATCCAAACGAAGCAATCTGCTGGTTTCCCTCAAAGGAATGTGGTTTTCTGCAATGATCAGAAAAGTATCTACTTCTCTTGGGACTGGCTGATTCTCTTCAGAGTAGGCCACTTTCAAAATGGCTTGAGGAAGATGTTCTGGAGCATTTGGGTAATCTTTCATGAATGGTACTTGCACTCTGGTCTCATCTTTGTGAAAGTAATCCTTGAACTCCTCAACCATCTTGAAAATCACTCTGTACTTTGGAAGCTTTGGCACTGTTGTCAACAGCAAAGCCAAGCAGTACTTCACTGTCTGCTCATGAAGGGACTTGAAGCCTAGCAACCTCAGCCTTCTCACAATTGTATTTGTCTTTGACAAAAGGCTGCTACCAGGATCATCCAAAACAGTCCATTCAGTCTTTGTCAGGAAATTGTGCACATACTTGAGATACTGTGGCTTCAGGATCACAGTGCTAGGGTCTTCTGTAGGTATTGTGGCCAGTTTCTCATCCAATGCATCTCTCAAGATGTACTTGAACTGGTCTTGGACCTCAGCTTCTTCAATGGCCTCATAGAGCATCTGTGCCTCTGCAAAAATAGTGGGAATCATTTTCAATCTATCTGCGCAACTCTGCACCATTTTCCTCTCATGTGCATCATTGCTCTTGTCATCAGCTTTCAAGCTTTTGTTTCTTGCCAGCAATACCTTGCTCATGCTGATCATCTCATTCTTGACATTTACTGCTGTCCACATGGCTCAAAGATTGCCAAAATGGCAAAGGAGTGAAACAATTGGAATGTAGAATTGACATATTAATCTGAAAATAGCTTATAGAGAGTAAAGCTTGTATATCATGTATGGTTGGTTTGAGAAATGCTAGTATCAATGGAAAGCAGTCTTACAGCTCAGAAAGTAGACAATAGATTACATATCATCAGAGTATTGATTCTGAATCTTCCTTTTGTCCTTGAAATGAAAACAGTGGCAATAAAAGATTTCAAGCCATGCAGGCTATCAAAGCAATGGGTGACCATGTCGAATCCACTGGAGCATGTGTAGCCAAAGGGCTCAACTAATTGTAGCCTTTAAGGCTCACAACACCTTAAACAACAGGACTAGGTAAAGTCCAGCCATTCAGGCTCAACAATGTAGCCAGAATGGCTCAAAGGCTCGAAATAGCTTCTGTTTTTTTCTGGAACTGTGATGAATGAAGCTGTAGATGCTTCCTGTGGTCTTTGCCAAGACTGCGCTTGTGTGACAGTCTGAACATGGCAAGATTGTCTTTGGCATAATACACTGTTCACAACTGACTTAAGATTAACAAACACAAGTATGGTTCAAATATTATCACAGTCACTGAGTTTGAAGATGCAATATATTTGTTGCTCAATCACAATGCCTTTAGACAGGTCACTGTGGACCACCATGATAGAGAAAGTGGCTTCTGGATTGCTTTGGCAAACAAAATACTATTGCTCAGAATATCTTGAATACAAAGCTCAATAGAAATGTTTTTATAATTCATAGATATTGTTTCAACAACAATTCAAACATATCTTTATAGAATTAATGTTTATCAACATGATTATAATTCAAATTATGAAATTCATTTTTGGATCAAAATTCAGAATTTGAATTTCCTAGCTCTTTTTTTGCTTCAAAATTCAAATTCTGAATTTTAAACCTAGTTCAAAATTCAGAATTTGAATTTCCTAGCTCTTTTTTTGCTTCAAAATTCAAATTCTGAATTTTGAATTATTTTTTTTGAATTATTAATTCAGAATTTGAACTTAGATTTTTTGTTAGTGAATCTACTGAATATTATATTCTACATTTATTTTTCGATAATATTGAATCAATATTGCACTTGCAATCCATCCAAATTGGCTGCCCCAGCTCAGTATTCCATAGTCACATCCTTGCCATGCTGCTGGATCTTCATGTTGTGCTCTTCAACCATGGCATTCATCTCCTTGTTCTCCATGAACCTCAGAATCTAGATCTTAGATTCGAAGATGTGATTGCAACATGATACTGCAAGCCTTCAAGACATGGATGAACCTAAATGCAATCTAGCAACTTCTCCACAAGTCTGGAGAACTCACCCTGATCCCATCGCTGCCATGCTCCAATCAAAGCAGCCATCTTGTTCTTCCAGCCAGTCTTCAATGCCTAAGACCCACTTGGTTGCTGAACATGTTTCAAAAGTAGTGAATAATTTTACACATTAATCACAATAGTTTCAGAAAAGCCACTTGGCTGAAATAAAAGCCAGTTTGGCTGACAGTTTAAACAACATCCAAAAAATCTGAGTTGATAGCCCAATGGGCTAATAATGTAGCCAACATGGCTGAAAATGTAGCCAACATAGCTGATTGTCTAGCCAATATGACTGTTAGTGTAGCCAATATGGCTGAATTGAAATAAATATGCAAAATGTATGCAATAAAATACATCAATGTGAATCATTAATAATATAAAAGAGATGATTTCAAAATAAAATGCATATTGTCCATATGTGCTATATCATGTTATTCCATCCCTCTCTCACCCTTGTTGGCCATGGCACTGGAGCCATGTGACTTGAGGAAGGCACACCAAGAGTCGTAGTCCTTGGACTTGTCATCCCATCTGGTGGTGCAGGCATAGATGCCTTGCTGGTGGGTGCCATGAATGGTCTTGGAGTATCTGCTTTTGGACTGTCAGGCACGCTTTTGTCCTCCCACTCCTTCTGCAGCATACTGGTTGCCAGGTCATACTGAGCCTTCATAGTTCCCAGCTCCACATCCTTCTTCTCCAACCTCTTCAAAGCAATCTCATGCTCCAGAGTCTTGGAGAACAAAAGCCTGGAGTTCAGGTGAACTTCAGTCTCCAGCTTCCACATCGAACCAGACAGGCTGCTCCATGGCACATGCAACATGCCAAAGCACTCATCCTTTTCCTCCATCCAAGCCAGGGTGCCCTCCCAGTCAGATTCCAAAGGACCCTTCAAGTCCTGGCCAAGGTAGTACCCTCCTCTGGGGCCATGAGAATTCTCCACATTCTTCCACACACTCTTGCGGTTCCACAGGTAAGGCACCCTTCGAAAAGGGCCAGCAAAAGGTTCCAGCTTCTGCCTCAGAACAGATTTTGATTGAAAAAAAATTATTGTTGAAAAATAAACAAGTATTACTAAGAATTTGGATGTCTTCTATGCCAATCAAAAAAATTGGTTTTAAATATGACCTAGGTACTCATCAGGGGTCAGTGGCCTTGTGTCCAGCCACTCATCTTTGAGCAAGACAAAGCTCTCCACCATCTGCAGCCATGCTTTCCCAGACAAACTTGCAAACTCCGTTTTAGGAGGGTTCCTCTCATCCATTTCCACCAAAGGATCCTTGGCAACAGCCATTTGGGATGACTGGGCTACAGGCGCACTATGCAAGCTTGGGCAGCCAACCTGCAGGGTCATGACATCAAAAGAGATGTGTTCACAGTCATGCAAGCAACTAGTGGGTGACAAAGTAGGATAGTAGCCAAAATGGCTTGAACAATGTTGGAGCCATAAAGGCTATCATGCAGCCAAAATAGCTTTAAACCAAATGCAGCCTAAAAGGCTATAAAGTAGCCAAATTGGCTTTTGAAGTGTAGCCAAAACAACAAAGCTATAGCTGACACAAGCCAGAATGGCTGTTAACTGGCTGACCTAGTTTCAAAGTGAGGTACTGCATGCTAACTGTTTAGCCCAAAGGCTGAAAATGTGTAGCCCATTTGGCTCAAGTTTATGCACTTTTTTTTGTCACGTGTTTTCGAAGATCAAGCTCTTGCTTTACAAGGCCTTTGTTTCAGGCTTTTCTCTTCTTTGTACCTTTGGTGGGCTGAGAGCCTGCTGCCTTTGCAGCCACAAAATATCCAATTTCCTCATTCTTGGCAATAGGCTTAAAATTTTGCCATCCTTGAATTTCCAACTCTTGGAACTTCATGGTGGCCATGTGCATGTTGCCTTCTTGCTCTTTGGATTTCAAAGCAAAGAAAGGACACAAAGATCCCTCCCATCCATTCTCAGTGTCTCTCAGAATCTTTGGTGGAAGAATGTAGGCTTGCACCTCCCCCCTGAACTTGATTTTGCCATACTCAGATGTCTTTGGCTCAGAAGGCACAATCTTGGACACCAAATCTGTGCAAGGCACCAGTTTGAGCTCATTCTTCTTGATGGCAACTGCAGCAAAGAAAGAAAATCCTTTGCCTGGCTGCCAACAAACCTTCACCATGGTCTCATCAGGGTCCAAGGTATTGTAGGCTTCTTGCAACTGCAGAAACATAGTAGCTTTCATGCATTCAATCCTGGTGGTATTGTTCAAGAATGCATTTGCCAACACATCTGGAGCCAACAACTTTCGTTCCTTCTGCTTGGTTAGCTTCAGGTTTGTAGGGATGTCTGCTGCCACAACTTCTATGGTCTTTGTGTCACCAGTCACAACATCTTGGTTGCCCAGTGTGCATGAATTTTGTCCTTTTCGCTCCAGCTTCCAAAGTTGGTTTCCATGATCTTTGTGAAGATACAAACTGCCCAGCTGCAAGGGGAGCTTGAGACCAGCAACATACATGGGATCTTTGGATTCCAGCAGAGATACCTGTCAGGATTTGTGATATTTCAAAAAAATAACCCTACAAAAAAAACAACGTTACAAACAAAAAGTTTTTTAACAATAAAATCATACCAAGTTGCTGGTTTGCTGTCTTTTGAACCTTCTGGTGTAGGCTTCAAAGTCTTTGCCAGTCTGCCCATGTCCTTCTTGCTCATGTCTTCATAGAAAAGCTGAAAGCACTCTGCCAGGAGCATGTCTTTGTTTTCAGGTCCTTGCTTTCCTTTGCCCAAAAGAACCAAAGCAGCTCTGACACAAAGTTTGCCAAAAATCCTTGCCCTCATGGTTTCATCCAAAGACTGGCAATCTTGCCATGCTTTTTCCATACCAGTTTCCAAAGCCATCAGGTCAGCAGCAAATTTCTTGTGCTTGAGTTTTTCAATGTCACCTTTGCAAAGAAGCCTTGCAAAGCCATCCACTTGCTTGTTGGGAGGTGCTGCCAAATTGGCACACACAAGGGAAAGCCTGGAGAATGGCATCAGGTTGGTTGGGCGCAAAGCAATGTTCACTACACTCTGCACATATTCTTTGCCAAGTGCAATGGAGCCAGCATATCCTTTGGCAAAGGTTGCCAGAAAGGACACCAAAGGATACCCAGGGCCACCTCCATACATCTTCACATACTGGCCAACTGAAGGAGCATAGCTGGCCACAGCACCTCCAGTGCAAATCGAAGAGCTGGCAGCATCCCAATCCATATCATGGCCCACAGCTGCAGCTTGCAAAGCCAAATGGCTCATCAGCTCCAGTTCACCACAAGCTTCAAAATTGCTGTTGGTGGAATTGCATGCCAAAGTGGCCAAGGATGCTAAGGTAGGCAAGCTGTCTTCAACCAAGTGGGAAACCACCAGCCATTGCCATCCTCTTTCAATCATCTCCTTCAATTTCTCATCATGTCTGCACAAGGTCTCTTTTGACAAAGCTCCTTGGACTGCTAAGGATGTAGGTGTGGAACAGCCAAAAATGATTGCCTTGATGAATTGGCTGGTGTGGCTCTTGGCAACAGTTGCAAACCTTTCTGCACCATGGAAATGCAGCATGTTTTCAGAAGCTGCTGCCAATTTTGTATTGAAAGCCATCTGCACATCTCTCTTGTTCTTCAAAGGGCTCATCTCAAAGCAGATTGATGAACCCAGAAGACTCAGGTCTGCTCCATTTTTCACAATTGCCTCACCTTTTCTATGAACTTCGTAAGGTTGCACACCACTTCCCCCTCTGTTGCAAGGGTGGACAGCTAGCTGGTCACAAGTCAGTGTTGCAAACCAAGCTAAGTTTTCACTGAGCAGCTTCTCTTGCACTTTCTGCCACTTTGCAAGCTGCCCAGCATCTGACTTCAAAATGCTTTCCAGCTCTGCTTTTACAGCAGAGTCAAGCACAGCCATGCCAGGCAGCCTAAAGCTAATTGCAAAATGCAATGTTCAAGCTTCTTTTGTGCCAAAACAAATATGCACCATGCTTTTCCATGCTTTGGCAAACAATCCATGTGCTTATTGCTGTGCTTGGTTTTTGCTCACAGCCTTGAGGCTCATCATGTGTAGCTTGAAAGCTCAAAGCACACAACCACACTTGCAGCCATACAGCTTTGCTTGCAGCCCAATGGCAACCAAGTTGCACTTTGTTCTTTTTTACACCCTTGGCAGTGCACAAGCTCAAGGGCTGAGGTTTTGTCAGCCTTCCTCTTCCTCTTCTTCAGCTTTTCTTTTCAAGCCTTTCCTCTTTTCAGCAAGGCCTTCAAATTTGCCAGTCCTGTTGTAGGACCTGCTGGAGCTAGCTTCCAAATCAAGACCAGCATTTTGCAAATATTTACACAAGGTGTAGACTTGGTCTACAGCCAGAGGAATCACCAAATCTTCATTTGGCTTCAAAGCTCTCCTGGCTGTCAACTTGTCAAAGCCATCACCAAGGTCTAGCTGCACAGTGTCAGGTCCATCAGCCACAACTGGAAGTTTCCTCTTCTTTTTGGTCTTGGCCTCATTCGCTTCATCTTCATCGAACAAGTTGGAGCTGGCTGGTACAAGGCATGACTTCTTATTCCTTTCTTCAATAATTTTCTTCCAGGCTTCACAACTGGCAAGAGAAGGGTTCTTCACCTTGCTCACTTTCTCACCAAGCAAGAGCTTGATGAAGCCATACTTGGTTGCACTCAGCTTGACCCATGTCTGGCCATCCAATTCTTTGATGCAGCCATCAGGCACCATCCATTTTTGTCCAGTGGTTTCAAATTCCAAAGTGTAGGTAGTCTTGATCTTCAGAGGAGGCTCCATTTAGCACAAGCAACAAATTGCAATGGGTATGAAGGGTTCAATGGGAACTAATGAGCCAAATGGCTATCAAGCCCATGGTCCATTGATTTGGCCCAGCCAAAGTTTCAAACCATTGTAGCTTTGCAGCTGTTGCCATGTAGCCCAAGGGCTGAGTTTGCAAGCCCTGCAGGCTATTGGAAACAAGCCCAAAAGCTATTGGAAGTGTTTCAGCAAGGTACTTGTGAGTATGCATTGTTCTGTTTTGCTCAAAGCAAACAATTAAAAGTCATCATTGCTATTTTCAAAATCCAAGAATTGTCATCATAAAATTCAAAAAATCAAATTTCTAAATCCCATTTGGCAATATACCTAACCACTTAGCTAACCACTTAGCTAACCACTAGCTAACCACTTAGCTAACCACTTAGCTACACCCCAAGTTAACCACTTAGCTAACCACTTAGCTAGGGTAAGCTAAGTGGTTATAAGTACTTATATCATTGCATATGAAAGTAGCTAACCACTTACCTAACCAGTTAGGCTAAGTGGGTTAACTTCTATAGTGGGTTTAAGTCATTTAGGCTAAATGGTTAGTAAGTTCTAACTCATATGAGTTAAATTGGTTAAGTGATGTATACCAGTTAGGTATAACTTAAGAAGAACTTAAGTATAGGTTATATGTACCTTAAGAACAACTTAGGTGAAACTTATAAGTTCAAAAAAACTTGTTAGAGGTTAGCTAACCGCAGGATCTTCTAAGTGGTGATGGCGTCCCAGTACGGATCTGATCCGAAATATTTCAAATGTTGTCCCAGTTTGATCGTCTTCTGCTGGGCACAGGTTGGAGTAACGACTATTCCAGAGGAATCAACAATGCTGTATTTTGTCTTGCCGTTCACTTTCCAGACCACAACATTTTTGTAATGCAAATCCCAGAAAACGCCTCCTAACTGCTGTACCGCTTCCATTTGGGCCATGACCATCCATTCCATGCACTCCAGGGTCCTCAGTTTGCACTCGCGCAAATGTCCGCTCCTTTTCATGCTTTGGATATATTCTGCAAGGTTCTGGGCACATCCTTCTCCCATGCACTCGGTTGCCAGTATGTGCCATGCCTGGTTAGGGTTTGATCGCGAGCACCGACAATTGGGCAAGTGAAAGTAGGCTTTCGGGAGGTTTGCAAGCTTCAACCGATCACGCTTGGAATCCAAAAAGTGAAAATCTTCTTCCTGGGCTCCATCATTAGCACTGTCGCTTGTTTTGATAAGAAGCTTCATTGGGGCATTCTGATAATTGTCGGATATTCCGACAGCTCTTCGATGCATACCATTACCCAGATATTGGCATGCCCCATGGAAACTCCAAACATTGCCATTATGGCCTTCGACTTCGATCCTCACATGTCCACAAGGCCCTTTTGAGCACAGGGATGTCTTCTTACCAATCCAGCCTCCATCAAATTCAACACTTCTTACTCTTGCTACTTGTTTGTTGCTAAGCAAGCCAATCAAGTTCTCCAAGTCGACTGTCTGCATCGCCATTGTGTCAACGCTGATGCGGACGGGCAATTCAAAAGCAAGCAAAATACAACATTGATTTTGCGCTATAGCAATCACTCAAAATATTTATGGCCAATGCATTCAACCGATGAGTGCTGTTGTTGACTTTGTGATCATTGATGTGATGTTTTTATTTTGCGCAACAATCGCTCAAAATATTGATGGCCAATGCATTCAACCGATGAGTGCTGTTTTTGATTTTGTAATCGTTGATGTGATGTGTGCTGTTTTTTTTACAGCCTTTGATCCATTTTTTGCAACAAACACGCAAATGCGATAATGGCAGTAAACACTCAAACAATTGATCAGTCACACATACGTTGAATAAAAAGCACTGCTTTACGATTCAAACCTCCACGTTCACATGAACCTTGAGCAAATCTAGGAGGCCATGATTGCCGATGGGCAAATACTTGACTCAGCTTTGCACAAACACTTTGAATCAACAAATATTGATCTTGCTGACTTTCTGTTGATCTGGGTTCACGGCAACTCCAATGGCAGAGATGGTGCCTGCTTGCAAGTTTGAGACAAGCACCACTCACTGTGACATAAATGTTGAATTGTTATTGGCATGTTTTATCTCATCTCAGGACTGCTCAGGTTCACATGACTTGCAAGTGCAACAGAATACTGAAACTGAGTTCACCTTTTTCTGGCACAATGGCAGCATGGTTTACAGAGCGCTCCTGCAAACTTCTGTAACAAGCACAAGGGATATATATATATATATATATTAATATCTATGATGGTCACCAGTGATGTACTGAAGCATCTCTGACATGGATAGTCCGTTTCTTATCTTTAATCATTATACTCAAAATGCTTCTTTCCCAAATGCTCTTTGGCGGCAGGAGCTCTCAGTTGAACATTGGGACCAAATCTTGTGGTCCCTGCTTTCAAAAACCGGGCGCACCTAGGAAGCACAAATCATGCCATTATGGCCTGCGTCAATTTCCTGCTTCTGCGTATTGTCTGTTAATCGCCACGTGCTGCTGGATCAACCCTGTGTCGGTCACTCTGCACATGGTTACGAAGGCCAGCAGCCTGTTGTTTGCGCCATCTCTCTCGACCATCCTCGTACCCAAATTGATGTATCCCCGGAACCATTTCGGAGCCCGGGGGTTGATGGGAAAGTGGACTAAAGAGATTGCTTTTTTGGATCCCTTTTTCTCGCCGTTCAGGCCATACATTGGGTCCACGAGCATGGCCCAACCACGTTCCGTGAAGCTGATTTTCAATACAGCAACTGCCGAAGTTGCAGCATCATAGGTCCTTAGCAAATGACAACAAGCAACCAGCATCAACCAACTTGAATTCTGTCATTGATCCACTTGTTAAAGCATACTTTCTTGTCAAATACTTTTCATGTCCAAGGCACTCATATGATCCAACTCGGCCCACCGCCTCCAGCAAGTTTTCGCGCATGGGCCAATATTTGCCGGCCCCACCATCCTGTGGACTTAATCCACGATGCGACTTCAGCTTGTCCTGAGCATGGGATTTAACAAAACAATGATTTGACTTGGCCTGAATGGAAAAATCTAAACAATTTGTCACATCTTATGTGGACATTGCGCATTGCATGTTTCATTCATCCTGTTGGTCAAAGTCAACGTCCAAGCTTCCACAGTTCCTCCGACTCCATCTTGGAAAAGGACTGCACAGTAGAGATCCATGGTCATGATCGGAAAAGACTCCAATGGGTGGTATTGGTGTTTTGCCAAGTTTAGCCAGTCCTGCAGTGCCCTCTGGTTGGCTGGCACTTCTTCGTCCACATCATGGAATTCAAAATCACCGACGGTGTCAACAGCTTCAATCATTGCACCGTCTTCTTGCCCGGGTCCATCGACCAAGACTCCTTCAACCATATCCACGTCGGCCGGTAGCGCCATTGTGGCCTTCGAAAACCTTCCCTTCTTTTACACTTTGTACTTGAAACTTCTTGATCAGAAATGGCGGCACGAATATGGCATCAGTCAAACAATAAACACATGAAGCAAACTTGCAAGGACTGACAGATTTAGGCGACAAGCAATGTGACAAACATTCACGTCAAATCCCTGTGGTTCACGCCTGTTGGTCATCCTCTGCATAGATATCCATTGCTCAGCCTGCTCGCTTGGCAAGGCGCATTCTGCATTGCATTGCAAATCTGTTGGCATCATTATTTTTGCTGAAAACTCTAAATGGCAATGAATATTTGCTGGAGATCACAACACTCTGATTCTCAATCTCCCCCTTGATTCCCAAACCCTGTTTGCATCTCCTGCCTGTCAGTCAGTCTCTTCATGATGCCATTATGGCCTGTTCGCTTGGCAAGGTGCATTCTGCATTGCGAATCTGTTGGCATTATTTTTCTGAAAACTCTGAATGCCAATGAATATTTGCTGGAGATCACAACACTCTGATTCTCAATCTCCCCCTTGATTCCCAAACCCTGTTTGCATCTCCTGCCTGTCAGTCAGTCTCTTCATGATGCCATTATGGCCTGTTCGCTTGGCAAGGTGCATTCTGCATTGCGAATCTGTTGGCATTATTTTTCTGAAAACTCTGAATGCCAATGAATATTTGCTGGAGATCACAACACTCTGATTCTCAATCTCCCCCTTGATTCCCAAACCCTGTTTGCATCTCCTGCCTGTCAGTCAGTCTCTTCATGATGCCATTATGGCCTGTTCGCTTGGCAAGGTGCATTCTGCATTGCGAATCTGTTGGCATTATTTTTTCTGAAAACTCTGAATGCCAATGAATATTTGCTGGAGATCACAACACTCTGATTCTCAATCTCCCCCTTGATTCCCAAACCCTGTTTGCATCTCCTGCCTGTCAGTCAGTCTCTTCATGATGCCATTATGGCCTGTTCGCTTGGCAAGGTGCATTCTGCATTGCGAATCTGTTGGCATTATTTTTTCTGAAAACTCTGAATGCCAATGAATATTTGCTGGAGATCACAACACTCTGATTCTCAATCTCCCCCTTGATTCCCAACCCCTGTTTGCATCTCCTGCCTGTCAGTCAGTCTCTTCATCATGCCATCATGGCCTGTTCGCGTGGCAAGGTGCATTCTGCATTGCAAATCTGTTGGCCTTATTGTTGATGACAATGCAAAATCAGAATTGGCTACATCAGCTGAAAGACCATCACGTTTTTTTGATGCTTTCCGCACACAAACCGGAATCTGGTTCATCAACCTTTGTCTGCTGTCCTGACTTACACATGCTGCGGCAGCACACTGAGAACAAAGCGAATGTGGAATGCCTTGCATTTCATGGTTCCCAATGGATAAGTCTTGCCATTATGGCCTTCTTATTTCAGGTCTGTCCGCGAGTGAAGTGAGGCTCTTCTCCTATCAGCCTTGCTTCAAAAGCAAGCAATGCCCAAATGAGATACGTCCGCCTGTGAAAGGGATTCAAAGCTCGTCTGTACTTCCCGAGAGACATCCTGATTGCTTCTTGTAATGACACTTTTCTACCTGCTTTGTGCTCCAGGGCCATGATCAAAGCAAGCACAAAAGCTGTAGACCGATTGATTCCATCATAACAGTTCACAAGTAAAACAGGCCAACATTTTTCACTGGTCCATTGCATGTCCGAAATGTGCTGCAGGACCCTTCCAACTGCATATGTCCACGTGGTTTCAAACGTGTATATGGCATCATACCACTCGTAACTTTCCACTTCCAAATCACTCAGATCCGAAACAGGGAATTTGAAACATTTCACGTGTTTTTCTTCAAGGAAGTTTTCCCACTGTTCACACATAGAGATCACCACATCCACTCCTTGACCATGTATGAAAATCTCATCACATCTCTCTGCTGCGACTTGGCTGCCCAACAAAATGCTCACGCCCACATTGGGCCACTTTTCTGTCATTTGCCCTGAATACAACCATGTATGATCCAAAGGACACCATGAAATGGATTCTGGACGATCATCCCAGGAAAAGAGTGAAATGGCATCTGGACGATTGATCCAACGCAAATCCCAGTCACGCTTGGTGTACTCGTAACAAGCCTTAGCACTGAGGTGATCCAGCTGATGAGCAACCTTCTTGGAATCCTCGATCACTACAGTGTTGTGCACAAAGAAGAAATGTTCTATGCGACGCTCTCCGTCTTCTTGCGCCCACGCCAGAATGTTTTCTGGACATTGATGGTAAGCCTTCGCTGCATTGTGGGTGGGTTCAGGCATCTGCTCTTGCAAACTCTGTTCCGTGTTTGTGTCATGGCACCGCGCGAGATATAAGGTACATTTCGGGCACACGTGCCTATATCGCGCCATTATGGCCTGCGTTCAATTTCTCCCCCACTCGCTGTTCCAGACTTGCGTGGGTCCAACAAAGGCACGTGACTTTTCAGACTTTGAGCCCAAATTGCCAAAACAAACTGTTGCAGGTCCAGCAATGTTTGCAGCAACACAATGGACACCAAGATTTGGATTTGAACGCGCACAACAAACATTCGTTTCCCACCCAGCCTTCAAAGACTCGGAGACATAGTTGTAGTGTCCAGCAAGTTCAGAGTTGTCACTTGCAGCTGGATTGCATTTTATTAAATATCAAATTCGGGCCAGTATTAAAAAGAGGAATGTTGATTCATATGAATGTTTTTTTAAAGTCGTGATTGGATAAATTGCAATATCACATGTCACATGATCAAATCATCTTTGATCGAGGTCCGCTTGCTGAATCATGAGGCAATGTGGCAATCGAACCACAAAAAAAATGAATGTTAAAACACCAAGTTTGAATTTTGACCAGTCCCTCACTAAGAATCTTCCTATTTACTACATTCGAATTAAATCTTAAAACCCTTTACCGTAGTCTTTTGATCAGGTACGTTTTGGCGCATGTTTTTAAACATGCTTCAAACATAAATCCCTTAGAACTCCATCAGTTTTCCATCATTTTTCCATTGATGAAATGATGGAATTTTGTTGGAATTGTGTTGGAATTGTGCTGGAATTGTGCTGGAATTGTATCGGAATTGTGTTGGAATTGTGCTGGATGATGTGTTGGAATTGTATTGGAATTGTGTTGGAATTGTATTGGAATTGTGGTGGAATTCTGTTGGAATGAGAGTACGATGGATTTTGTTGGAATTTCGTTGGAATTGTGTTGGAATTTGTTGGAGTTTTGCAGCCTGAAGTTTGTCAAAAAAACACCCGGTCGAAAAACCCTCTAAGAGACTCTTTGATTAAAGTTGACGTATATATGTATAAATTCATTTATATTGCTGAATGAATTATTTTGGCCTAATCATGATGCCTCCAATTGGCATTGACGCAAAAGAAAATAAATCTGAATAAATCAACCAAACCCTACCTAGTCTAGCCCCTTCAAGAAAGCAGCACGCACGCGAACCTTTTTGGATGCAGACCACTAGTAGTGCAGGGGGGATGCTGGCATAACACACTATGCACAGCAGATCCCCCACCAGCCCCAGCCCCTGGGCTGTAACTATACAAACTCCCAAATGGGGAGGGAGGGTGGGACAAACAAGCCAGCTTTGGCACACCAGCTGCTTGCTGTCAACCACTCCTACAACCTCTGCTGCTTTCAAGCAAACATGTATTGTTAGTGGGCTATCCTGGGAGGGTTTGTGGGTTGCCTAGAAGGCAAGCTTTCCATGTTGAAGTAATCAAATTAATGAATGTACAATTCTCGCTATTGTGCTTTCCTATCTGCCTTGAACTCAAGCATTGAAGTTGATATGAATGAATGAATAAATGAATGAATGAATGAATGAATGAATGAATGAATGAATAAATATCAAAGATTGCTTTTCTTGCCATTACGGCCTGCATGCGCTGTCAAAATAAAATTGATTTGTAAATGACAAGATAAATCACAAGCCACACTTGAAATGAATCAATTTTGGAATGCCTCAAACAGTTCCTTTTGATTCAAATCCAATCATTCCTGCCGTTGTGGCCTGCATTTTCTTTTGTAAAAGTTGAACAATTCTCACCATCATGGCCTTCAAATGAATCACACAGGTCACACTTGAAATCAATGAATCAATTTTGGAGCGCCTCAAACAGTTCCTTTTGATTCAAATCCAATCATTCCTGCCGTTGTGGCCTGCATTTTCCTTTGTAAATAGTTGAACAATTCTCGCTGGCCTTCAACCATTTAGAGCATGCATGCATGAATAAATGGGTCATTGATGTAATGAATAAACAATTAAGCCATACAATGACAACGGCAAGTTTGATTCTTTTCGAATGCAAAATGAACAAAGAATTAAGTGGAAAAAAACAAAAACAACAAGCAAAACAAAAAAAGACAAAAAAAGACAAAAATTGACAAAAATTGTCAAAAATTGCCATTTTTTGACAATTTTTGTCAAAAATTGGCAGGGTCGTTTTTTCAGGCCAATTTAACAATTCTTTTACGTTTTAGGGAGGCGCAGTGGGGGTAGTGATTTTTTTTGATGATTGAGGTTGTAATTAACAATCTATAGCTTGCGATTCTGCTGTGAAATCGAATGCGTTTACTCAATCAGCTTAGTTGCCATTGCTAATAGGAAAGCCTTGGAAGAAACATAGACCATTTAGCCATCCCCACAGAAAACAAGTAGAGCAAGTTCCCATGCAGGGCTTCAAACAAATCAGAATGCGAACTTGCATCAGGTGGCCTACATCGAACGAGCAGAAGTTCAATATTCAGCCACGCCATTCCAGCTCCGCGAAAAGGAACGAGGCTGAGGGAAAGCACAGGACCAAAGACACCAGCAGAGCAAAGGCAGACAGCAGTGGAGGGGGGCGAGTCAGCAAAGTGGATATTTACAAGTCCCAGGTTCGCCTGTCCGATTTCGTTGACTCGCATGTCCAAGGGTGGTTGCTGGGGTTGGACCACCCCTATTTGACGCCAAAGACGCTGGAAGGCCTTGGCCGCAACACCCTTTTCTCCATCCTAACTTTCATCACAGGTTGGTTGCCGTGTGACAAGAAGACGGCGAATCTAGGTTCCAAGTGTTTGCAACTTTTTTTGTGGACATGTAATTGTATCACCCGTTGCCTTCTAATAGGGACTTATTAAGGGTATCTTTGCTGTGTTCAACCCTTAATAATAGAAACATCTTAATGGATGTGCTTGCAGAGTCAGCCTCCGCTCCCACAACTCTGCAAGGTCGTTGCTCGGACACAAGTACGCCAGTAAACCCTTGAAATGTCTTGCTGTACATAAGCCGTTTTGTTGTCATGCTGGCTTGCAATGCCCATTGGATCCAAAACAAACCAAGCAAAAAACTCTAATGCTGATGTGCACAAACACACACGCACACACACACACATGGCGCCCACAACACCAGTCTTACACAAAGCATTTGAATTTCATCGGGCAACCGAACAAGGCACTAATAAGGAGCTATTAGCAATTGACAATTGTTAAACGTATATTGTTTACATTGAAAATTCCAGACAAAGCCTTGGCCAAACTTTCCCGGGTAGTTCATTTCATTCAAGTTGAAGCCGGCATGCTGTGATCCTGAGGAGTAACAAAAGCCAGATGATCAAGAACATTCAAAATGAGCTGACGCGCCGCTCTGACCCGCTGATGAGAACTGGTTGGTCACCACTGCAGATCCGAAATTACACGCAGCATCAGGTCCAGTGGGGGTTGCTGAGATCTTTGAACACCATTTTATATATAGCACTCATCACAGTGTTCATTTTTCTTGGCCATGGTAACCATGCATGTGACACCTTTATTACTAGAAAATGCGCATGGTTTAGACACATCAGTGGAAGGGGCCGGTGGTCACACTCCAAAGAAATATGTTTTTGTTGATGCTAGTCCTCTTTAAATCATGGGATCCTGGGGGGGGTTGGGGGAGGGGGGGCACAGGCTTATCATATAAGATCCTAATAAGGGTTTACAGGTTAAGGCCTCGTTAATCGCTTAATAAGCCCTGGATAGTCACTGGTTATGGCTCTGATAAGACATTATTAGAGGCTTAATAAGCCCTTAATAAGCTTGGTGCCCAAAACCCTCCTTCAAGCAGCCCCTTGCTTCAGAATCTCGTTGGGTCAGGTGCCACGCTAATGCACATTCGAAGATAAGATTCGTCATATTTACAAGTGGTCAACGTGCATCATTGCTATTTGATGTGGATGTGGGCCGTTGGAAGGAATTGGTGCTGATGGTTGATGAGGGCTTGAGTTGGAATTAATTTTTGAAAGACATTGTGGAAGGAAAACTGAAAGGCGCGGAAGGGGGTGGACAATGGGAATGGAGGTGGGGAGAAGTGAAGGGGGCAGGGTAGAAAGCTGGGGAGAAATAGAGGAAAGGGAAAGGATGGGAAAGGGGA
>VSDK01014871.1:20996-56024 GCA_009767595.1 Symbiodinium kawagutii
GAGGGGGGGGGGGGGGGGGGGGGGGGGCCTACCCCGATTTAGTTGGGGAAAAGCGCTTATCCAAGGCTTATCCATTGCTTATCCTTAAGGGGTGGTTAAGGCGTGGTTAAGGGTTTATTAAGGGCTTATTAAGGGCTTATCAAGCGCTTATCCAAGCCTTATCCTGTAAGCCAAAGATAAGCCACTGATAAGCTAATATTGCCAGATTAGCCACATCAACGTCAGTTGGGGCCTCTACATGCCCAATAGAATGCAGATCAGGATTGGTGGTTTCAACGGTGTATAGTTCACCGCTCTCAACCTCATGAGTCTATCGGGTTCTGGTCTCAATCAAGCCACCCGCCCCGCTTCAAGTACGGGTTCGAAACCATCTCTCCAGCACCAGCCATGGAAACCAACCTTTCCATAGCATTGGGAAATCAGGGGACAGCAGCCACAACAAATAGCTGAAACAATTTGAAACCCCCAATCCATCACACAATCGGGTGAGCCAAGAAACTCATCAACCATGTCAAAATTGCACCCTTATTCAGCCCTTAATAAGGTACCCTCAGGCCCCCCATCCCCCGACCCCCCCTCAAGACTCCATGATTAAAAGAATCCAAACTATTTAGCTGGCAGTGGTGCTGGTACCGAACATTTAACAGCTGTGCTTCATGGTGTTTCCACTTTTTTGTTGGCCGATGAAAGAATTGATTTGCTTATATTATCATTTGTTTCGTGTGCTAGAAAAAAGACATGTTTGTTTGTTTTGCTGTTCCAGGTGCAAGCTTTCAGCGCTGGGAAATTGGGACCACACGAGCTCGGAGGCTTTTCCTACAAACTACCTTCTAAGAGCAGGGACGGTGCTCCAGCCCCATATCCGAAAGACATGCAGTCGGAGGCTTAATGAAAACTGAGCAAGCGAATATGCCAGTAGTGGTTGGCACAATTTTTTTTTCAGCAAGAATGCCTTCTTTGATTTCCAAATGCGTCCATGACATATGTTTTGATTCCACTTTGGGGCTTGAAACCCCGAATGCTTGGGTCGCTCTCAGAAAATTTGAGGCTAAGCCCACCCCGCAATTGTTCACCTCTTTACTCAATAATAACTCTTTATTAAGGCTTTATTAACTGTTACCATTTCTTATGCTCGGGTTGCTTCTACTGTCGCCTAGTTGCTCTGAGGCCGGCTCGCAGAAACACCCCGGCAGAAGACGACATCGCCCCAAAGACGAAAGCGCCGGCACAAGTCGTTCCCACAGCAGCAGCAATGAAACGTCAACCAAAAGTGGAGGAGCTTGGAACCTTGTGATTGAATACCCACCAAGAACAAGTTGCAAGCTCACAGGTTTCAGATGATTTCGGAATATTTCGGAAGTACCGTTGTGCATCATGGAAAGTGCCTACAATCTCAACATGCACAGCTTGACAGCATGTAGAGGTACAGTAAACGATATTGGTACACCTGGATACATGTCATTTGCTTTAGGCTAGCAAGGGGAGGTGGGAATTGGGTTGGTGAATTTGAAGCACTTGACTCTGACTGACATGATGCACGCAGGAGCCAGACCCCGCTGCCAAAAAGCAAAAACTTGCTATGGGCAAGACCGCACTGGGCAGCGTGTTGACTTCTGGTGCTCAGCCACTGCGGGGTATGAAGGCGACCGGACCGACTGTCAAGCTTCCACCGAAGCCGAAGAACAAGCCTTTGCAGCAAGTGATTGCCCTTCCTGCAGACTGTCTTCCGGACACTCGGCGTTTCAAATTCTGTGAGCATTGAACCCTGCGAACTTTTCAGTATACATACAGTATTCTCAAAAATTGCTACCACAGTAGCGAATCGTTCGAAGAATGACCCACATTTTTTTTAAACCTCGAAAATGATGGACCCACCATATTTCACTAATAACGGGATTATCAATGGGGAGGTGCAAACAAATAAGGGGGCATCTGTTATATTCCAGTCAGTTGTTGCAAGAAGCGCCAGCTAGACCCCACTACCTACGCCCAGGATCCGCACGATGACGAGGACACGGGATGGGAAGACTGGCATAGATGTAGGGCTCTTGAAACAAAATTGCACAGAGGACAAAGCTCCGGGCTAATATTTTGACAGCAACGCGCAGTTTCATGTTGTGGTTGCCTTCAGGGTGACTTCATGTTGATTGCCGGTAAGCTTGCAGCAACGCTCAATAACTATCTCCCAATTTTTGGGGTGTAGGTTTTGGCCAAACAAAAAATCCAGGTTGTAGTTGAGGGCACCAAGAACCAGGGTAATTTGTTTTTGAGTTTTTCCCTCACACAGGGAGGTACAGTCTTCTTTCTCAAATTGCACTGCAAACATGAATATTTGTCTCGGGCAGGCAAGCATCCCGGGAATGACGGACAGCGATGATAATGATGATCAAGATGAAGAAGATCCGCATGTGGCCACAAATCCAGATGCACCATTTTTGGCCGTCGTGGACGATGTTAAGATCTATGTTGCAGATCCTCTTCTGGGAATGCAGGCACGGCCAGATCCCGACTGACAATGCTGACAATACGACGTATTTGGGGGCAATTGGTCGCTCGGATTTGCTCACAGCTTGCAATGGTCAAAGCAACAAAAGTTGAGTCAAGGCTGAATTGATGAAAAGCCAAAAAAACATTTGCAAAATTGCGCAACATTCCACCGTTCACCAGGCGATGAAGTCAAATCAACGCTAAATTGATGTTGGCTCAGTGAGAAAACCACATAAATACTCTAATTTTTGCACTCTTCCGCAAAAAATTATGGTCAAACTAACGCTAAAGAAAGGCGTAATTGGTTAGAAATCCGATTTTGTACCATGGCTTGTGCAACATCCCACTCTTCCTTCAGGAATTCCAATCAAATCAACGCTGAAGTAATGCCAAGTTAGCGAGAAACCCAGCTTTGCAACATTCCACCCTTTCCAAAACAAGGTCCAAGTATGGCTACCCCCGCCATGGCCATGTCAAGATGTGAGATTTCAATATGTGTGTTTCCAAGTTTTGGAAATGCATTCGTACTTGCAGATGACAATTGTATCTTGATATTTGTGGTTCGCTTTCATTGAATCAGCATATTTGGCTGAACTGTTGGATGTTTACTTCATATCCTGAGAGTCCTGAGCACAAAATTAAATGCGCTGTCCATCCCCCAGTTCAGAATTGCTTTCAACTGCATTGCGGTTTCAATGGCAACTAATCACCTCTACAGAAGGGGTAAATGCTTTCCATCAAATTTGGATTTCCTCTGAGTTTGGCCGTACACTTAGTTCCTTATTAAGACCTTATTAAGCCTTCAGTAAGGTTTTGTTTCCGTTTTAATCTTATTCCAGCCCTTTTTTGTGGACAGGGGGATTTGAAACAGGGGGACTGCTGATTGTGATGATGAAGTGGTGAGTGGGTGGAGCAGGGGCAAGCTCATACCGCACATTTTCTACTGCTTGTCAGCATGCACGATTGTCAGAAGCATTGCTGTTTGGCCTATGGGCCTGTGGGCATAATCCTTGCAGTATTCATACCTCTGAGGGCCTAGTTGCTTTCGCTTGCAGGTGCGTTTGGCAGCTCAGCCTGGTGATTTGGAGTTGTTGAAGGTCGTTTCCGCAAATGGAATCCGCTATCTCATCAGCGAAGTTGAACCTTATCAAAACAAATTCAAGAATGTTTGGGTCGACGTCGCGCTGAAATCCAACAAAGCTGTTGGAATCAAGTTCCTTTGACCAATTCAGAAATATTCATGTGATCCCCTACGCAACCTGCTGGGATACCTGTCCGAATTGAAATCGAAAAGGATTGAAGAAGAGCAGTTTCATCTTATAGATATATATATATATATATATATAAATGTCAGCTGCTACAAGCATTACTTGGTGAACGTGTGCAGGGCCTCTTCAGTTTGAAAACCAGAATTAGTAATTTGCACTGGAGTTGATGGTGGATGGTGCCTCTTGATAATCGCTTAGTCAGAAAGGAGCCTTTCCCCTTCTGACCTGCCCCTCTTGAAATTTTCATCGCATGTCAGAATTACCGCAGGTCGATTCACAGGGAAAAAGACAGAGAACTAAAACCTTAATAAGCACTTAGTTGATGTTTGGACATAAAAAAATGTATCCATGCCAATGAACAAGGCAGTGTTGCATGGTAGCAGTCATACTTTGAGGCCAAACGTCGAGAAGCAAGCCACCGATGATTCCAATATGCGATTGGTCATTCTTCAGGGAGATGCTGGCGACACCCATACTCGGACTACCACGGAACCCACGCTTGGCACTGTTGAATCCAAAGAAGTAAAGCCAGTTGCTGGACAAGCAGAAGGACCTCTTGACAATGCACCAAAGGCGATCATGGATCGAGATGATCTGCCAGACGAGCCAGAGCAGGAAGAGGCAGAAGAAGAAAAGCAGGAAGATGCAGAGGAGGAAGAACTCAATCACAAGCAGATGGAAGAGGATGAGCCAGAGAAGGAAGAAGAGGATGCGGCAGAGAAGGGTGAGGAAGGTGCAGACCCAGAGTAGATTCGATCGACAAGAACACAACCGGCCTCTGCTGAAAAGGGAAAAGACGTGCTGAATCAGAAATCTGTACCTTCCACATTAAGAGGGCACTATTAAAGGATTATGATCCACCACCAATCCTTAATAAGGGCTTATTTAGTGAGGTAATGCTACTCTTCTGGAACTCCAGTCCCATTCAGTCGTCATCTACATGGAATGAAACTCAGGTTTGCTGGGCTGCCCCCTACTGAATGTCAGTGTTTGGATGGCTGCTTTTCGCTGTTTCTCTGTGTTGTGTGTGTGTGTGGAAACCATCCCCGGAAGTCATTGATTTTGCAGTAATGGACCCCATCCTGGGATACCACCCAACCTATTCTGGAAAATTAATGGAACAAAAAATTGACAGATGCTTATCAGCTAATAGTTGGCAATTGACCTGAATCCTGTCTTGTGGTGCCGGGAATTGCCCATGACACCACCATCCAAAACCCCTCGCTTGCGCAGCCTTTGGAAATCGAACATCCAGCAAGTATAGGCAGGTGAAAAATCTGCTTTGGATATGGGGGATCTTATCCAAGTCTTCCTAGCATTGTTTTTGCTGGGAATGGTAGTCGGCGGCGTTGCTGTGCTTTTCCTTCAGCGGATGATGGGCCTATGTGGATGCCGGGCGCAGTCAAAGGAGGTGAAGGGGGTTGGAAGAGTGCAGAAAGACGATGACAAGGGCACCACTACCACTACTTGCATTGTCTCCGCAGAGGTGTTCATTTCTGGCAAAGCATGTGTCCATAGGACACCCTTTTGTTCCAACATGAAGGATTCAACCAGGGGCCGCTTGTGCACGAAATGTTTCCGGATTGGATAGGAATCATTTTGGGCTCCTAGTGTGAGTGTCGCTGCGTCAAGACGCTGATGCTTTACAGAGATCGATCTAGCTGCTTACAAAAAATATGCTCGATTCAGTGGGGATCAGTGGGGCACACGTATTCAAAATTCAAGAATTAAAACCAAACGAGATACCTCGTCATTTTTTTTGCGGCAGTCATTTCGTGTTCTGAAGGGAAAACGGAACAGTGATGCCTGAATACAGCCAAGTCAGTTTCTTTTGCTATCATGCACTGATTTTCCTCACAATTCAAGCTTCCTTTGCTGACATTGCTTTATGGAAGGTAGGCTAATTCGCACTTAAGTAAGTCCTCATGAGTAATAAGGCCTTAATGAGCTTCAAATAGGTGAGTGGCCATGGTGTCTGCAACTCTCATGGTGGGCCATCTCGATCTATGGCTCAAACATGTTCCATGTCTCACTTCTCTCGCTAGAAAACAAGTCTTGGCAACGGGGTTGGTGGCCTTTCGAACCCCACTTGACTACATCATACTACATCCATATCAACAGTTCATGTTTCAGAACAGTCATAACCTTTTTGATGCCACCCTCTCAATGGGAGATTGCCCAGTTTCCAGAACTCACAACTGTAGGATTCGCACCCTGGGTGACAAAATGTGTTGAAAAACGATTTGATATCCATCCGCTGAAGCCTCATGGACTTTGTTCAACAAGATCAGGGCGAGGATGCTGACATGCATCAAGAGGGTCATGATGCAACTGATCCAAAAGGCCAGTTTGATTGCTGTTGCTCGATCACAATAGCTTCCAAAGAACTTCTTTGCTATCACAGTGAGTCGGTCCAGTGCGAGTTTGCAACTTCATCGGTGGGTTTGTTGCTGCTTAGAACGGCTGATGGAGCAAGGGCTTTGGAAAGGTTCAAACAAAATCAGGAGACCATTGTGGATGTTCATCGGAGCCTTGGCTTTAAACTACCTTCTTTTCGTTTTTCTAGGAATGCAACTGTGCCCACCTGAAACATAGGAATTGTCTCCTAAAAATGACCCGAGGGATAGATGATGAATAACTCCTAAGCATTTTGTAGTTACCATCAACACCTCAGATCCTGCTTGACGCTGCTAAGCCTAGGAACATATGGCCTGGAGTTGTTTGGGAAAGACGTCAGCCAAGATTTGCAACTCCAGGAAAGCGCAAGGCGGAACAAGATGATTGGTTCCCAGAGCACACCATACCAACTTCAATGGTACCATGCCTGCATGTTTCCAAGTTTTGGAAAATCTCTCAACCACGCGTGCAGATCATCACATTGCATGGTTGAAATTGAACATGTACACTTGTCCACTGCCCTCATCACGCCATCTGACGCACTAAGGGCTTAGTAACACCTTATTGGGAATCATAAGCCATTACTATTGACCATTACCAGTGCTTACTAAGGCTGTAGTAGCAATCTGTTGTGGTGGCGGAGTCCTTTAGGGTTGTGCGATGTAAAGTGGTCATTGCAAATAGTTGTGGAGAGTACATCCAAAGTAGCATCTCAAACGAAATGGTGTGAAAGGGGTTGCTGCATGCTTTGGAGGAATGTATTCGTGCAGGAACCGGAAATGAAATGGCCACAGTTTTTTCTGCAATCCTGCAAATTCTGCCATCGTTTTTCTCGCCAAGGTTATGGCTTTTATGGTATTCGCTATGTCCCACCACAAACGACAAATTCCTGAGCGCATTCATGCTGCCACTGCTTTCTTGTCTCTTCTGCAGAAGCTCACCAGTGACTCGGAGCGTATTTCAAATGATGTTTGGTGATGCTTGATACCTCATCAATTTGCTTTTGCTAGGGGTTGATGATGAAGCATTAATAAAGCCTTACTAAGCCTGTAGTAGGTGGGGCTTCGGCGGCGGGGACCAACCCAGATTCCCCTTACTTTGTTCAAAAACAATATGCTTGGCCCGGCAAAACAGGTACTATCGATGGCATTTCTTTGATGTTCAGAAAAATTGAAGGCCGATGCCGACGCAATCCCCCACATGAGCCGTGGGTTCAGTTGGCAATAGACACTACCATGCAGATTGACATTCACGCTCTGGTCAGTGACATGATCTTGAATGATGAGATTTCTTTTGTATGGGCATCAGATCTCGCCTCACAAGAAAAGCCTTGGGTGAAAAGCGGCCTTGCATCACCACAGCTCCATGAGTGGATACTTTTTTCATTTGACCCAACTCACTCCGAGAGCTTTCAGCAATTGCTGCTCCCAAACGCGCTCTCTCTCATCAGCCAAATTGCTTACCATTTGGATTTGCATGTTCTGGATCTTGGGTCGCGCGTTGGGGACCGGAGCTCGAAACAAAAGAGAAGGGCGTCGGCTTTGACTCTGGAAGAGAAGCGGGCGATTGCAGAACGGGTGTGGCATGGGAAGGACGGTCACTGACAGTCGTCAAATTTCTCACCATAAGAATAGCATAGCCTTCACTACTAGAGCTGAAAAATAAACAAATTACGGTTGTGAAACAAATTACAAGGATTATTTCATTGTTGTGTAGAAGCAGGTTCTATGACATGTAGGTTTGGGGTGGTTGTGGCCTTGTCGGACATAGCTAATTCATAGCCAGGGCCGGGGGCAGCAGCAGTGGGTGACCAAGCATAGTAAGAAGAAACAAAGTTTTGGGGCTGCCTTCCCATATACGTATATAATGTATAGATAATGGAATTGCGACAGAATAAAGCTTTAATTTATGTCTTGATGCTGAGCAAGCAATCAAGCTGCAATGACGCCTAAATTAGTGTTGTTTCGTTTATTTTTCCAAAAACTAAATTCAAAATTGACTAAGGTGGTCAAACAGGGGTGTACCTAGAAAAGGAGGTTGGGAGTATGTGAATATTGGGGGGGTTCATTCAAGGAAAACACAGGACATTGATACTGAACCAAGTCCGCATCCACAGCCCTTCTTGCAGGATCGTTTCCTGGCTAGTGCAGCCAAAAACGTTTTGAGAAATGCCACAGCGACTGACTTGGAGAACGCAACCTCCAAAGCAGCCTACAATGCGCAATTCGTGTACTTCTTCAAGGCCCAGTCCACCTTGAGCAAGTGCAAAGTGTTTCACCTCTACATGGATGGTTCTTCCATTGGAGGCTCACCTTCGGAACTGGTGTACCTGTGGTCACCTGAAGTCGAGCTCGGAGCGTATGCTCCAGTTTATGTGCCTTGCCAAAGTTTCCGCATGGATGGAAATGCAAGTGGTTAGTTCCCACAGCCAACCCCACCAACCTAACAAGCTTTTATTGAGGGCTGTAGAAAGGTTTCTTTGAGGTTTCTTTGTCGGTCTTGCTTTCTACCAAGACGATGCCGTCCGTGGTGCTGGAAGAGCTTGATGGTACGGCAGTCACAAGGACTGAGCCCCAGAGCTTGTTGGGAAGTCAGTCATGAGACTTTTTACAAGCCCATTTTTGTCCCACAAGAAACATCGGTAACAAACAGGGTGGTTAGCAGATTTTAGCGCCCAATCCACCACTAATCCAATCCACCATTAATTGAGCACTAATCCACCACTAATTGGCCACTTATCCAACACCAATCCACAACTAATCCATTAACCTACCATTAATCCACCACTAATCCAGCACTAATTGACCGCTAATCCACCACTAAGTGACGCCTGATTGACCACTAATCCACCAGCAATTGACAACTAATCCAACCCCAACACCCCCAATCCATCCACTAATCCAATGAGCCCCCTAATCCACGTCTAATCCAAAGTTGACAAGAAGACTTGAGTTTAAAAAGGTTCCAAGGATTGGAAAACGAACTGGGCCCGTTTTCAGGGTAACAGAATCCCACACAGGCCGAAGCTGACAGCAAAAGAGAGCAAAGGCTTCTATGACCCTTGCTTGCAGAATCATCCGGCTTGTGATGGTTTATTCAACAGGGTACTGTTTGGTTTTAAAAGTTTTGTGAGTAAGGAGAAGACTAGGAATGTGCGAACTTGGCCTCGCAACAGATTTATGAGGACACCAAAGGAAAAATTTGCTCACAGGCCTGTCGGTGCTAGACGTTGACATTGACGTGTGTTCATTTGGGGTCACTATACCACGGGGTTCTGTATGCCAACGAACTAAGAATGTGATGAAGCTCGTGCATCACACCTTCAAGACCATGTGCCTCAAGGGAATTGACTTCTTCATGCCAGAGCCCGGGCACATTGCTACACTTGACAACTTGAACACGGTGGTGCTGCCACCTGTCCACGAGCGCAGCCTCATCCGTGTAGAGCCTTTGTCCAAGATAAACAGATTTTGCAATGTTTCAATCATGTATAAACAATATTCTGTTGCATTGAAGGCCATCCGAGCCAACAACTGAATTGAATGCAATCTAATTGTATAATTGGCGTGGATTGGATATTTTTGGGTGCTTCCAACAGGCAATGCCCAGGTCTCAATGGATACCATTGTCAGGGTTTGTTACAGATAGTAATCATAGGTCCATGAAGAGCCCAAGCAAAAAAGCTCTACTGCAGAAATGACATTTGCTCTTGTTTTCCCTTATTTGTCTCTGATTTTCCCTTAAATGCTCTTATTTTTCTATACCTTCTAAGATCCTTATTTGCTCTTATTTTTCCTTATTTGTCCCTTATTTTTCCTGATTTGCTTATTTATCCCCTAATTTTCCTTACTTGTCGCTTATTTGTCCTTTATTTGTCCCTTATTTTCCGTTATTTGTCTATTATTTGTCCCTTAGTTTCCTTTATTTGTCCCTTATTTTCCGTTATTTGTCTCTTATTTTCCCTTAGTTTCCCTTATTTGTCCCTTTATTTGTCGCTTACTTGTCTCTTATTTGTCCCTTATGTTCCCTTATTTGTCGCTTATGTTCCTTATTTGTCCCTTATTTTCCATTATTTGTTTCTTATTTGCTCTTATTTTTCCTTATTTGTCCCTTATTTTTCCTGATTTGCTTATTTATCCCTTAATTTTCCTTACTTGTCGCTTATTTGTCCTTTATTTGTCCCTTATTTTCCGTTATTTGTCTCTTATTTGTCCCTTAGTTTCCTTTATTTGTCCCTTATTTTCCCTTAGTTTCTCTTATTTTCCCTTAGTTTCTCTTATTTGTCCTTTATTTGTTGCTTATTTGTCTCTTATTTCTCCCTTATGTTCCCTTATTTGTCGCTTATGTTTCTTATTTGTCCCTTATTTTTTATTATTTGTCTCTTATTTGTCCCTTATGTTCCCTTATTTGTCGCTTATGTTTCTTATTTGTCCCTTATTTTCCATTATTTGTTTCTTATTTGCCACTTATTTTCCTTATTTGTCCCTTATTTTCCGTTAGTTGTCTCTTATTTGTCCCTTATTTTCCCTTATTTGTCCCTTATTTTCCGTTAGTTTCCCTTATTTGTCCCTTATTTTCTCTTATTTGTTGCTTATTTTCCTTTATTTTCCTTTATTTGTCTCTTATTTTCCCTTATTTGTCTCTTATTTGTCCCTTATTTTCCCTTATTTGTCCCTGATTTTCCGTTATTTGTCGCTTATTTTCCCGTATTTGTCTTTTATTTTCCCTTATTTGTCTCTTATTTTCACCGTATAGTGCTCAATCATTCCATTTCATTAGTTAACAAATCAAATTGACAAAAATCACTATTTGATGCTTCATTCTCTTAAATGCTCTTATTTTCTCTTATTTTTGGGGGGGCTCTTTTTGGGGGGGCTCTTTCTGGGGTCATGATCAGTAACTTCTTAACAAGCTCTTATTTCTGGGCGCAAGGAAGTTTGTGGTTCATAGTGCTTTTGCTTATCAGAATGCATTTTCATTTTCTGAGAGTCCTCAATTGAGTGCAGCACATTGAAGGGTGGATTAGGTTTGAGAACCTCTTCATGTCATTGTCCCCGATTTGCTTTTCATGAGGTGAGAAGGGTCCATCCCTGGGTTTACATCCAACAAACAAAATTCAAGCAACGCCCGCCTACCTACAATGATAAATGTGGCTAATTTTTTCCAAGCATTGTTCACTGCCAAGCCCACCACCCAGACCTAATAGCCTCTCGTGAAGCCCTTATTACCTTTCGGCATCGGACTGGCTGATGGCTGAGTGTGTCTTCGTCGTATGCTCTGCAGGTTGAAGACGAAGAAACGAAACAGACAAAGGCCTGGCGTTGGGCATTCTCCCGACTACGGGTGAGAGGTGATCTAGAAGCGGAATTGGCGCACAGCCTCTGGAACGCCATGAAGGCAGCACTCCGAATCACTCTTCCAGACGGCGCTGATTTGCACACATCGCTACTAAAATTGTCCATAGCATGCAATCACTCTCACGGCAGTTTTCTTTCGGGAGACAGAGCCATTCGAATGCGAGAATGTTTAGAGGAGTGGTTGAGGCGAAAGGATGACACCTGGTTTCAAAACTTCATGGAGGATATGGGAGGAAGGACCCAGGAATGTAACAATGAGACCCCGCTTATCACGATGGAAGAAATCATGAAGAGCCCATTGATTGCCTCCAAGGGTCGTTTTGTCACTCGTCAGACTTCAGTCCAAGACACAGTAGTTTGTTCCAGATTTTCTTGTCCGCATTGCGTTCTGAAGGTTTGACACAGTGGTTCATATGACATATGATTCAGAATTACCAGCATTCTATTTCGGGATATTTGAGTATGTGTCTGTGAAATTTCCTGTTTGGATGTGTCCTGCATATAGTTGCCTCTGTGTGTGTGTGTGTCTGGCTGTGCGCATGTGCGCGGGCGTGTCTCCAATGTTCCCTGAAGTGGACCAAGGTGAAAATGAAGGCTTGGTTTGGGCTCAATGCAAGCCTGCGGGCATTGATAAAAGACTGGGAAGTGCTTGCAGCAGCTGCAATGGCAGTGCTCGAATTGACAGGAGGTAGCGCGCCTCTTCTGCACACAGGTTTTCTTTTCAAAAAGTAACATAACAGATTTAGATTGAGATGGCATATGAATATGTTTTTTTGAGTATCTTCACATTTCTGTGCCTCACAGGTTCGGAACGGCATGGGTCATGACCGTTTGACATTCATGTTGTTTTTACTGCCCAAGTAATTACGGGGTAGGGCACTTTTCCCAAATTGAAGAAGACAGAAGAAACAATTGTTTCCATGATGGTTCATCCATTTTGTTTTCGTTTGCTCTGTTTTCCTCCACCTAAGATGGACGACAATGCCGATGATCATGAACGAGATGACATGGACAGAAAAGCTCACAAAAAGATGACAAAATCCGAACTGTACAAGATGTATTCCGGAAAGTCACCTACTGCCATGTTCCTGGAGTTCATGATGGACATCGAGCTGAAGCACCATGCAATCCTGATTGTAACCATCGCATCTCCGCTCGAAGAAGCTTGCCCTAGTCTGCTTGCTGTCTTGGCAAGGAGTAATCATGCGTTTATTCTAAACAACAGTTTGATAGCTCTGAGTACGCTTGATCAAGACTTGACAATGCTCGAGATATGCGCCTACTGGATGGATGGCTGTGTTCTCATACTCACGGCTTAAGCAAGGCTTTTGCTGCTGAGCATTGCTTCCATGTTTCATTACTTCACCCTTGACTCAGCTTTAATTCAATCTTCAATCCTGCAGAATGAGCCACCATCGATTATGGGTCTACAAATTCACCGGTGATTGAGCCTGTATGCCTACAAACAGTTCAAAAAATGCAATGTGTTTTCTGATGTCCAAGTTTGATTCCAGCAAAGTGGAAAACCATGTGTTTTCAAGGTTGTCTAGTAATTCAGCCTTAATCCGAGCTTAATTCAGACTTGCAGAGTAAAGTGCCTAATGTGGTGTTTCATTTTTCCCGCTAATTTGGCCTTAATTCAACCTCAATCCTGAATTCACTTTGAAGTAAGAATGAAAAAACATCAGTCGACCTTAATGCAGCCATAATTCCTGCAGAATGAATGAGGGTTTCCATCCATTCAGATGTAATTTGCCCTTATTTCAATCTTAATTCCTGCAGAACGAGAAACCAGTTGTTGTGTTTGTTCTAATTGTATGAGCTTTTCCACTACCTATCATTGAGCTTTAATTATTGCATTAACATATCATTTGTCGTGCCATTTTTTTCTACAAATTCAAGCATAATTCAGCCTTAATCCTTTCAGGAGGAACATTCCTGATCTTTGTCCGCGCATTCATTCTTGATTCAGCCTGAATTCATCGTGCGGGGTGAAGACGTGTCTTCTTTAATTCTTTAATTCATCCTTACTTCGCTTTCATTGCCGGGTCAAGTTGTCTCAGAACCTAGGGGATACAGGTAAGTATTTGCTCCTCTTTGGGAAACGTGTGGGAAGATGTCTCATGTTTCTCAACCTGTCGAATGCAAGCGAGGACAAATACAGATCGGATTTGGAGGCTCAGGACCGGGGCCTACAGTCCTACATACACTGGAATGTTGCAAGAGCAAATTGCGCTTGGTGGTCCACCGCGAAGGCAATCATCAGCAAAGCATACTCTGTGGATCTAGCAACCCATCTTGGCTTGACACCTTTGTGCAAGCCTCCGATTCCCTTTGATCTGGGAGTGCGATGGATTGTGGAAGCTCGGCTTGTCTCACAAGAGGCCCTGGGATGATGCTAGGCCTGGGTCTCCAGCATTCTCCAATTCAGATATGTGCAGTACAGTTCAATGTTTCAGGGAGGTGAATTGTGGGTGCTTGGGTGGGCCCTGCTGCGCTTTCTAGCCCAGTGCAAACCCAGGAAGGCCTTAGTAGGCCTGTATTAAGCATCATCATCATCATCATCATCATCACCACTACTATGCCTGGAAGGTGGTCTAGCCTCTTATTGTTCAGGATATGGACAACAAACAGTGACTGTGCTGCTCAAACAATGTCCTTGATGTTGTATTTTTCTTGACCGTTGACCTGAAGGCTGCAAGTTGACATTACAGGGGCTCAGGGACAATGAGGATTGCCAGTAGACCAAACCCGAAAGACGCCATGTTTTTCATCTTAGACTGCCTGCACCACATTTTTCTCTCAATGCCAAACTTATTACATCCTTATTAGTATCAGTAGGGGATTCCTATCGTTGCTATGCCGTCTGGCGGCCATCTCAGCCTTCCCTACAGGGTCACATCAAAGTCTGTCGCTGTATCCCAGGAAGAAGCAAATTTGTTGGAGTCGGGTTTTCGATTTGCAGTTTCTTTGGCATCGAACTTGAGTTGGAGGAATTTGATTCATCGATTTGCTCTGCCGGGTGCGGCGGTGCTGTTGCTGTCCCGAGACAGATCAGAGAAAAAGGAGGCCATGGAGTTTGTCAGAGCAATCATCGAATCTGTGGTGCAGCTGCACCAGTTTGTGAAGAAAACCAAGTCCCGCTGCCACACCGAACTTTTCAATGATCTTGGCTGGGCAACTGAAGTATTACCCCTGGAGCTGATGGCTATGATCAAACAGTCGAACTATGATGTTGACAACAGAGAAGTTTTGAAACTCTTGGCTCGCCTGAAAACAGGGACATCAACAACAAAAGAACTGCTCGAAAGCACTTTCTCACACCTCACTGACTTGAGCAGTCGCCACAGCAAAAACAAAAAACTTTCTGCTTGGTCGAAATACTTGTATGCAGTGTCCAGCCCTTATGGGCGAAAACAAGGGCCTCAAATCTGGCCGGCTAGCACTGACTGGATGAGATACACAACGGCAGATGCTGCAAAGACTAGCTATTTCAACCAAGTACTGGATATCGCAAACACCAAGTTGCCTGACATCAAGTATGGTGAGGACGAACGATTTCCACAGTCTGCAGCAGACGTTGAACAATCGAAAATCAGAGGTGCTGGACCAAGGTCGCATATGCGAAGTGCGGCTGCGCTTGCGTTTGTGCTAGCAGATGCAAACAACTTGTTTGACAATGCCCCTTTTGCTGATCTAGGCTGGGACCGGGGGTTGAATCCAAATTTCCTCATTGATGCGCATTGAGATTGAGCACACCCAGGCACACATTTTTTTGTAAAACCCAAAGGCTGCACTCCATTTCCATTTTTGTAAAACCTACAGATTGAAGTCTGCCATCCACCTAATAAGGTTGTATTAAGGCCTTATTAAGCCATCTTGACCTTCTCATCAGGAGCTTTGTTCAGCAATGGTGGCATATTTCACCACAAGGACAGAGACCTCTGGATGCTCAGCCTTGGTTGGGAGAGGTGGGCTGCTTTGGCAATGCCACTGGCTGCATACAAGTTGGAGGAGGAGGCGGGGTCCACAGAAAGAATCGGATGAAGATTTGATTGGAACAAATTGTCCCCCAGTCCTACCCTAGGTACAAAGGGTGTATTGGTCCTATTAGCCACGCTTAACATTGAATACAAGCTGATTAGGCCAAGCAGGGAATCCCATATTATCCAAGAAGGGATGGCAGATACAGCAAGCATTTGCCCCTTACAAGTCAAAAACCGGTTGTCGCTTGGTGATTGCAACAAAAATAGATTTCCCTGTGGATACAGGTCTTTCTCTTGGTCGACTTGGATTCTCAAGTTTCAAACTCTGCACCTTTGTTTTTGCACAACTATACTGTGGACGACAACTGTTCGAATTGGGAAGCCGTGGAGACGTCTTTCTATCCGCCCTGCTGCTTGCCAGAAATGTTGCAAGAGAAGTTCCATGGAAGCTGCGCAGGTGTCCACAAGGTGGTTTCTTTCTGCGGGCTATTGCCGGCAGCAATCAAAGCAGGCACCTTGGCAAAGCCAACATTGAGAGATCAGAGTTGGCCAGGTTGCCAGTGTTGTTGTTTAGTCTTGGCCCCAGTCCGTTGTGACGTAAATGCTAGGTCTGCATGGATTCTGTGTGGGGGGAGGTTCAGGATGCTGTGTAGGCTTGTGGGCTGGTTGAGTTCGAGGTGGGGGAGCTTGCTGAAAAATGTTCTACATTATTTTATTTGCCTTTTAGATACATCAGTCCCTGAAACCTTAGCCCATTGATTTGTATCTGTGCACATACTGTTTTCACTTTCTTCGCCACTTGGTGTGACCCAAGCTGTTTGGCACATTTGAGTGTTTGTACCAGTTTTTTCAAGAAACGTAAACATTGGAATCCCTACTAACTCTGTAGTAAGGGTGCTCAGCCATGTTTACGGTTTTTCAAACCAATTTCTAGCCAAGGTACATTCTTCCGCAAAGACCAGATTCAGAATTTCTTGAAAATTTTGAAGGCAAAGTTGCCTGCCAAGGGCTCAGGATCCAGAGGCGCCCTGGTGAAATATGACCTAGCCAAGGCTTTAGTTGAACACCTGTTCCCTGACGCCACAGACTCCGAGAAGGAAAAGTACGTGAAAGGGATGGGTGGCCAGCAGCGTGCCATTGATCCATCTTTGCTTCACATACTTAGCCATTTGGACCCAGAGAATGCTGCTGACAAAGATTTTGAGAAAGTTAAGAAGTTGGCCATGCATGAGCTACAAGAACGATGTCTCACCAAAGGAGTTCAGAAAGGAAAAGACGAGGAAAAGGAGGCCAAGCAGCAGGAAATAGCAGAGAAAAAACGCGAAGAGGAAGAGAGACAAAGAGCAAAGAAGGAAAGCCAAGAACGGAAACAAGAAATCCAAAAAAGAAACATGAATCTGACTCCCAAGAACCTCAAGGACTTCCTCCCCGGATCGGGCATGATTGAGGACTTCACGATTGAATTTCATCCGATTTTGGAATACTTCCGGATTAAATACCCAAGCACCTTGTCTTGAAGTGCTGTTTATCCCTTCGTTTCGGTTGCGCCCCCTACTGATTTGCTATGTTCTGTGTTCTCTCGGGCAAGGAGTCCAAATGAAACCATACTCGGCAATGGGATTGCCTTTTCTCAGTGTGAGGGGCCGTGCCCTTCCAATGCTAAGGAGACGATGAACCCTTCGTGAACCAGAGCTGCAGCAGAAAATTTGGAACATCACGATGCCCCAGAAAGGAGGATAGCCTTAGCCAGGTCTTGGAATGGTGCTATTCCATCTGGAACCGGCGAAATCCGACCAACACCTTTCAAGTGCACCTTGGTTTCAAGACAGTTGGTGGGAATTTTATTTGCCTAATTGACTTCCATGGGCCTTGCTTATCTGGAGACCTAGATTTGCTTTCTGTGAAAACTTGGGACGTGCAGGCCCGAGATGAAAGAAATCAGAGCCTTTTGTGAGACTTTGTGACGAAGCAATCCAGCCTCTTTGCAAAACAATGCGTATCGATCGTGAAATACAGCACTTATTCACACACATATACACCCGTGGATGCATGGGTTTGGATCGTTTCGCTGGGGTTTGAATGATTGACAGGGCAGCTTTCATTGAGACAGTGGTGAGTGAAAGGTTTTTGAATATTTAATTGGTGTTCTATTTGTCGTTGTTTATTGCTTAATTGATGGTTAATTGATGGGTCATTGCTGGTTTGCTGGTTGATGATTGGTCAAGTGCCCTGCAGCCTGGTTTTTGCCGTTTCCTCATTCCTTGAGCCATGCTGGTCTAAACCCTGCATACTTTTTAATGTGTCCTGTCTCTATCTGTGCGCAACCTTAAGCCTGCATCATTAATCCATCAATTTCCTGTCCACACTTCCCCTTAATTCTCTTGCATTCCGAGAGTTGCCATTGCCTTTAATTTTCTCCTTAATCCTTCCAAACTCACCTAATTTCCTTCCCTTACCGGATTGCTTAACCATGGAAGAAAGCTGGGAGAAGCCAAAGTTTTCCAAGATGTCCAAAATGAAGGCTAAACCAAGCACATATAGATATCCAAACTTAAAGCTCAATTAATGCCTTATGAAGCCCTTATTAAGGCTTAATTAGTGAACAAATAATGGAAACGCCCAGAAAAATTCAAATTTTCTTTAGATGTCCAAAATTCAGGCCAAATTAAAACCAAATTAAGGACGGATTGAGACAAAACCCATGAAAAACTATGGAAACTACCAGGAAAATTCAAAGTTTGCTTAGATGTCCAAATTCAGGCTAAACATAGCACAAATTAGTGCAAAATGATGCACCCTTGAAAAAGCCGATGTTTCATTAGACATCCAAAATTAAGGCTGGATTAAAGCCTAATTAAGCCCTTATTAAGGCTTAATTAGTGAACAAATAATGGAAACGCCCAGAAAAATTCAAATTTTCTTTAGATGTCCAAAATTCAGGCCAAATTAAAACCAAATTAAGGACGGATTGAGACAAAATCCATGAAAAAAACATGGAAGCTCCCAGGAAAATTCAAATTTTGCTTAGATGTCCAAATTCAGGCTAAACATAGCACAAATTAGTGCAAAATGATGCACCTTGAAAAAGCCGATGTTTCATTAGACATCCAAAATTAAGGCTGAATTAAAGCCTAATTAAGCCCTTATTAAGGCTTAATTAGTGAACAAACAATGGAAACGCCCAGAAAAATTCAAATTTTCTTTAGGTGTCCAAAATTCAGGCCAAATTAAAACCAAATTAAGGACTGATTGAGACAAAATCCATGAAAAAACGATGGAAGCTCCCAGGAAAATTCGAATTTTGCTTAGATGTCCAAATTCAGGCTAAACATAGCACAAATTAGTGCAAAATGATGCACCTTGAAAAAGCCGATGTTTCATTAGACATCCAAAATTAAGGCTGGATTAAAGCCTAATTAAGCCCTTATTAAGGCTTAATTAGTGAACAAATAATGGAAACGCCCAGAAAAATTCAAGTTTTCTTTAGATGTCCAAAATTCAGGCCAAATTAAAACCAAATTAAGGACGGATTGAGACAAAATCCATGAAAAAAACATGGAAACTACCAGGAAAATTCAAAGTTTGCTTAGATGTCCAAATTCAGGCTAAACATAGCACAAATTAGTGCAAAATGATGCACCTTGAAAAAGCCGATGTTTCATTAGACATCCAAAATTAAGGCTGGATTAAAGCCTAATTAAGCCCTTATTAAGGCTTAATTAGTGAACAAATAATGGAAACGCCCAGAAAAATTCAAATTTTCTTTAGATGTCCAAAATTCAGGCCAAATTAAAACCAAATTAAGGACTGATTGAGACAAAATCCATGAAAAAACGATGGAAGCTCCCAGGAAAATGTGCAGGGCCTTTATTACTAGAAAATGCGCCTGATTGCTTCGAATTTTCTATTTCCAGGAATGCTCCTCTAAATCTCTGTCCCTTAATTCTCTTTGAACTCTCTCCATTTCAACACCTCCAATTCCACATAGTTTTCATCCATCATAAGGATGGAGTGTGGTCCATCATCTTTTTGCACCAATGTTCACGATCTCAATCACACAGAGGTGAAACATGGCGAAATGTAAACTATTTTGTTAAAGATATTGGGTGTTTTGTTTGTCAACTGGAAATTCATCCCCTGTGCAAGGTTGAATCTCTGAGACGGGTCACTTCAGCTCTCTGCCAAACGGCAGCGAGGGCAACGTTGACTCTCTGAGATGGGTCGCTTTTTTTTAGCTCTCTGCCAAACGACAGCGAGCGCAAGGTTGACTCTCTGAGACGGGTCGCTTTTTTTCGCTCTCTGCCAAACGACAGCGAGCGCAAGGTTGACTCTCTCAGATGGGTCAATTCTTTTTAGCTCTCTGCCAAACGACAGCGAGCGCAAGGTTGACTCTCTCAGGTGGGTCATTTTTGTTTCTGCCAAACGACAGCGAACGCAAAGTTGACTCTCTCAGACGGGTCACTTGTTTTAGCTCTCTGCCAAACGACAGCGAGCGCAAGGTTGACTCTCTCAGATGGGTCATGTTTGCTTTCTGCCAAACGACAGCGAACGCAAAGTTGACTCTCTGAACCGGTCATTCTAGCTCTTTACCAAACGACCGTGTGCCGGCCCTGGGTGTCCAAAAAAAGACCAGGTGTGATCACTCCTGCTGGGGCCAATGGCTCGCCCAAAACCATTTCCTTAATCCTCCTTTATTAAGGCTTTCCAATCTAGAAGCATTTCCAAAGCCGTTTTGAGGAACCATCCTTGATAAGGATTGTGGGCAGTTTGTTCCTTAATAATGGTGGATTAAAGTGTCGATTTTGGAGCTTAAATCAGAACCCTTAATAGTGCTCAAACACAAGCTTACTAACCAGGAACTAAAGCCTTATTAATGTTTTTCCTTAATTTGGATTTGCTTATTTTTTTGCTAGGGGGGGCTGTGGGGGGGTAGGCTTAGATGACTATGATTGTAGTACCTTGTAATACCTTGTAGTACCTTGTAGTACCTTGTAGTACCTTGTAATACCTTGTAGTACCTTGTAGTACCTTGTAGTACCTTGTAATACCTTGTAGTACCTTGTAGTACCTTGTAGTACCTTGTAATACCTTGTAGTACCTTGTAATACCTTGTAGTGCCTTGTACTACCTGGTAGTACCTTGTAGTACCTTGTAATACCTTGTAGTACCTTGTAGTACCTTGTAGTACGTTGTAATACCATGTAATACCTTGTAATGCCTTGTACTACCTTGTTGTACCTTGTAGTACCTTGTAATACCTTGTAGTACCTTGTAATACCTTGTAGTACCTTGTAGTGCCTTGTAGTGCCTTGTACTACCTTGTTGTACCTTGTAGTACCTTGTACTACCTTGAAGTATCTTGTAGTACCTTGTAGTACCTTGTAGTACCTTGTAGTACCGTGTAAAACCTTTAGTCTTAATGGTTTTTCATTATGAGCTGCATCTTGGGTGGGCCACTGCTCACTCAGACGTACCCTAGACTCGTTCTGTGCTTGATTTGACCTCGTTCTGGACCTCGTTCTGGGTCACCTACAAGTTCAGAATTTAAAGAAAAACCAAGGCACACTTGTCCGACTAACCAATCTCGCTGTCGCTTGGTCAGCTTCGGTAGGATTTGCCAACTTGAGATCCGCTCAGCCGGAGGCGCGTTTCAACGCGCCACTGCATTGGAAAATGAATGGCTGGGAACCCTAAACGCCTGCAATTCAGGCTACAAATGCACACATGAAATGATATGAGGATATGATAAGGATACGTTACATGAACCACGGAGACTCGTTCTCGAGGTGTTCCTACCTCGTTTTACATGCGAATTCCGGGTTTTCTAGAAAGCCCCATGGGCACCCGAAGATTAACGAATTCATTTGTAAATAAAAGCCGTTGCTCATTTGACTTGTCCAGGCCAGCGCATCTAAGGCGCCCGACCATTGGCCAGCATAATCATTCCACTCACCAAGGGTGTTCGACCTGGGACCGACAGAGTTCACAGCGACTCTCACACCAGGTGTGCTGCCGCAAGGTTGTGAGACTTTGATGTTTCTATGTCCGATTTCCGGCAATTTTCCGACTCCAATGACTCCAATTGTCATTTCTTCCGTCGGTATCCTTTGGTGGTGTGGGATAGAGGGATACCCATCTTTTATGAAAAGCCTTGCATGCCCAGGCTCTGAAAGAAACTTATTACCTCTAAAAATTGGGACTAGAACACATTGCCCCGATGATTCCGAAACCTGCAACAAGCTGGAGCTGTTGCATTCGGCTCGGACGCTTTTTTGCATCCGTCCAAGATGCTGGCGACTGTAGTGTAACCAGTTGGCAAAATATCCCGACAAATGGAGTGTGGTTCCCAGAAATTGCAGTAAATTCATACAGTCATCAACACACATTCTCGAAGAATCTCGCCGAAAAATCAAAACAACGTTAGTTGAACACCTTTCGACTTACATAGTGAATTTGAGGAACATAACCATACATGATGCATGATCGGCAGTGATGCTTAAGCCGCCCATGAATTGATGACTGAACAGGCTGATTTGATGGTTAATGATGGTAAAGGATTATGGTTGCTTATAAGGTGTTGTGAGCCATCTCAAAAATACAAGTCAAATCAACCAATCATCGCAAATGTTTGGCAACAAGCAACAAACAACTTTTAAACCACCAAGCAGTAATACATGTCATTGTGATCAACGCATCAGACCTTGGTGGCCGCGTGCCAGTGCCTCACTGGGGACCCCACTGCCCACCAAACGGCTCACTAAAGCCCCCAGCAAAAGCAACGCAAAGGCCTCAGGATCTGCAGGAAAAGAGTGGAGGAAACGGACAGGGAGAAGCAAACAACTTGGGTGTCCTGTCAAGAAAACCATCCTGCAAATCGGAAACGTTGGAACCGGCGCAAATAATGAGGATGGATGATTCATCAATATCAATCATGATAGCCATGTACCAAGGTGGTGGTCAAACCTAGAGATGCCCCAAAGGACCAATCAGCATCAATCTACCGACAACCATCAACTACCACCGAGGCCACGTGGCAAGTCTGGGTCGGTTGCTGTTGCTGTTGTTGCTGATCTCTCCTGTCACATGACCAGTTGTTCATCATCCCGCTATGGCCATCTCTACTTTCCTGAGAACTCGACTTTTTCAAGACACTGAAATGTCTGAAGTAGTCCCGCTATATCTCTCACAGCTTATGGCAACCCCAGCCAACTAGCAGAAATCCTACGCACTACCTATGGCAACTGCCCATCTGGAAACCAGAGTGACCACAGCAAAGCTTCCCGCCGGAGCAGCTGAAGGCAGCTCCTTTTTACTCGTGTGTAGATGCGCAGGCAAGGCAATGGATCACAAGCAAATTGCAGTAGATGGCAGTAGATCATGTCCTGCACATGCTGCTGGAGAGGACAATTCCAGCTTCTCCCATCAACCATTACAATCTATACTCAGCATTGTGAAAGGGTGCCGCCATGGACAATGTTCCTGACTCATACTGCCCAGGTCCAATCATAGAAAAAACATCCCAAATCTTGATAGAAGTGGATTGCTTGTTTGCAAATTTCCGTTCCCATCTGGCTGATGGTTTCAACCCTGAAACAGAACCAACCAACTGTCCCAAATATTTGGAGAAAACAAAAACATATTTCACCCGCCAACGAGCCGTCATCATCCGGTATCCCGAATAGTCAATCAACCAAACATCCCAAACATTAGCAAAAATAAGACATGTCTAAGTCTAAATCCACCAACTAGCCATTATCATCCATTGTCTGGTCCACACATCATTCATCACAGCATCACCCCTTGCGCATGGTAGCGCTGTGCCCCTGTGCGCATCCACGTCCTGGTGATGTTGAGCCGTGCCCGGATCTCCGCAGCGGAGGTCGGAGTACAGCTCAGCTTGCCGTCCCAGTCGCAGTTGGGCGGGTTGTTGTTGGCGATGGTGAACCAGTTGCAGGGCCTGTCCAATCACTGGGTTGGGGGGCGGTCTTGGAACCAACACAGGTTGCACGAAAGTAAAAGGCATGCAACCATAGAGATACTGCCTCAGAAGTCAAGGCTGATTGTTCCAACAGCCACGTATTTGCATGTATTTGCGTCATCAGTTTCAATGATGGAAAATGAACGTCAGCAGCACAAAGGGTTGCCTGATGTTGCCATGCAAGTCAACGTAGAAGCGGCTCTTGCAGAATTCTTCGCCTAGCCACTGACACAGGCGAGCTTGGTACAGTTGAGACATTCAAACAATTGGTTGCAAGTATCCCAAACTATATACACAGGAATGGCTCGTATTAAGTCATCTCGCTTCGACCTTCCTTCCGTGGCTGGTAGGTGTGCCCAACATTGCCCAACAAAAAATCCAAAGGGCGATGATAAACACTTCTGCTACTAGTGCTCCTACAGGGCTATCCATGCTATCTCTGGGTTCCGAACAGCAAATCAACCACAACAATCATAATAATTTACGGTAGTCATTCTCCACTCTATGGTACGTAGGATTACGTAGGTGTTTCCATGCGGGATTGCCATGATAATTCATGTACAGCATGTACCAGCCAATTAAGCTCCACTGTATCTAGTGGATCTCCTCACAAACCAACTACTGCGCAGCATCTAACTAGTTGGCCATTATCCAACTACTAGTATCTAACTACTGCGATTCATGTAGCAAGTACCAACCATTGCCATGATCTCTCAACTCGTTGGCGCCGCTTGCACTTGGCCGCGCCTGTCATCTCAGATGGGCAAACATTTGCCACGCGGCTAGCAGTCAACTCCAAGCAGTCCAGGGTCTGTTCTTTCAAGGAGGACAGCACCGGTGCCTTCGATGGAGGCGGCAGCTATGGCTATTGGCTTCGATCACTACTCCGTATCCGAATCCATCACTGTCCATCTGCAATCATCTACATGTACGTATATAACAAATTCCAGCTGTATTACCTGTTGTGAACTGTACATGATGTTAGTTTTGGGTACAGTAGCCTTCCACGGCTTTTGCCAAGAATGTCATGTTCTTTCTGCATCCTTTGTAGCCATAATCATGGACATGGCTGCTTTTCAGTTGCAGAGTGTTTGAGTGTACTCCAAATCACAGCTGTCCTTTGCAAGTTGCAACCGCCCTTGATGGATTTCTTGAATTGTTGGCATGGTGAACACTTGGTAACTTAGTAGGTCCCTCGAGAGAATGCGAAGTATTGTGGATCAGGGCAGTATTTCGCAAACCACCTACCAAACCTGTCGCCACACCACCTGGAAAAAAACTGATCACAAATCATGACACTTATTATCACCGCCCTCTCTGTGACTGTCATTTATTCGTCTTGCTGGTAGAATTTTCAATCCATCTCAATTGTCAAATGCGGGTAACTCTCACCAAACTGCTGTTGGCTCACGTCCTCGTCATTATCTCCACCTCCACTATCATCCAAATCATTACCTATCATCACCATCACCGGAACCAAGTGCTCAGTATAATCATCCTCACATTCTTCTACAGTACCGAAGAACTCTATGAGTTTCCATGTATGGCATCTTTACCTACAAAACGGGGTCATTTTACAGGCAACTGTTGATAGCCCAGCACCAGGGGATTCTTAGCTCATCCCCACTGGTGGCTCTCTGTAACATCGCGCCTGCCAGCTGGGAACCTGCTTCCTCATCATCCCGGGCTGTGCCTGTTCTGGTAGGGCAGGGTGAGAAACCACCTTCGAAAAGAGATCACCAAGAACTTTTTTTCTGGATTCATACAGTAGTTATCGATCGTTTGAAATGTTCAAGAATACTTGATGGTGCATTTCTGAGGCTGTTGTGAATGGTTGATAATGGCCAGGAATAGTTGACACAGTAGGGGCTGGGATGAATAGAAGAAGCCCCAAGCAAAGAAACGAGACCCCGCCGAGAACCCACAACCCCCAACGACAAAGACAAGCAAAGACACAGTCGCATGCTCATCAACCGTCGCTTTTTTGCACATGTTGCAGGTTTGCAAAGCCGCTCCTGCTTGTTGGTTGTGCCCTGCAGACCATGAATTGTAACAAACCAGCCACCATCCGCCACCATCCGCCACCATCCGCCACCATCCGCCACCATCCGCCACCATCCGCCACCATCCGCCACCATCCGCCACCATCCGCCACCATCCGCCACCATCCGCCACCATCCGCCACCATCCGCCACCATCCGCCACCATCCGCCACCATCCGCCACCATCCGCCACCATCCGCCACCATCCGCCACCATCCGCCACCATCCGCCACCATCCGCCACCATCCGCCACCATCAGCGACCACCAGCCACCACCAGCCACCTTAACCTCTGCACCAACCACGGTGAACCACCAGCACGGAGAGAGCCTCCAACTCCGCGGAGGGTTTCACTTCCACCAGCTGCGGAAGGGGCCGCAAGGGCGGGTCGTCCGTGTGCACAACATCCACTGCTCCTGAGCAGCGCAGCCGGCTGTTGCTGGTGCATCAATGGAGATGAACCAAGCAGGTAGAGGTTGAGGATCTTTGCAATATGTTCATACCTTCCCCGACTTTAAGGCTGAGAACACGCATGACATATTTGGCTCTTGATCAACTATAAGCAGCCATGATCAACCAGAATCGACCAGAATCAATCATTGTCATTTGCCATGATTAAGCTCACTGAGTCTGGTTGCTAATTTGGTTGTTGCTTGTTGCTGACCAAAAATACGTCAAACTAGGCTTTAATCAACCAAGAATGATGATCAGCCAACAAGAATGATAATCTGGTTGGCAGTTTCAACCCCCATGAAAAATCAATTCAACCAACATACCATTTCTTAATACTAGGAAAAACAAACAATTGTTTAGAACCGCCAGCCAAATAATAACAATCAACTTCAATCAGCCATAATGAACCTAGGATACGCTCAGATTTAAGGTCTCCCATTTGCCAAGCGACCACTCAGCAATGCCATGGCCACACTCAGCAGAGCCGCCCGCGCCATCTCCAGTTCTTCTGCCCACGCCACTGGGTCACGGAGAATGCTGATTCGCGGTTGATCGATAGTTCTTGAACCAGTGGCATCCAGTGATTCATTATTCATAATTTAGCATGATTCAACTAGGTCAGCTGACTAGGGCTTTCTTAATTGAATGAGACTAGACTCCATTTGCTTTGCAGGTATGGCACCAGCAGCAAACCAGTTTTTTAACTGGCAGGGCCTAACTTAGAGGGAAGGGACAATCATCCTCCCTTGAGCCATGAAGTGTGGATCGAACTCCTCAAGTGCCGCGATGGCGTTAGCCAAGCCTACAGGATACAAGCAACATTGAAGGCTTCAACCAGGAACCCCACTAAGCAGAAACGCGCACAGGATCAAACCAATATAGGACGCTTCAACTAGGAACACACTGACTAAGCAACCAATACCTGGGAGATTATATGCCACGCTTTTTGGCAGCGGGCTTCTACTCATAGGCAAAGGATCCTTGATGAGCACACTAACTTGGATGAATTAGTACCAACCTACACAATACTTGGTGGTAGAACTACTAGTTGTCATGAAGCAAGTTGGAGAGCTTGTTGGGGACCCATGGCAAGCCGGATATCCCCATCTAGCCAAAAGGGTTGCTGCTTGTCAACCCTTTTCCAAGAACATCAACCACTCATTAAATCTAATTGACCTCTATCAAGTCTATCAACCATTATTGACCAATGACAAGCACCAATTTTCACCATTACGCAACTTCCCCAAGTCTGCAGCCCTTCCCCCGCACCCGCCGCTGAGGTCCCCTGACGCTCAAGGTGAGCGACATCGCGGTCGAAAATTGCGGGCGATACCACCTTGGACATCACCGCGCTGACAGCTGAAGCTGTCACTGAAGGGTTGGCGGCTTGTTGGGGGGATACGTCATTACATTCAGGGAGAAGTGGATAAGTGGATAAAACCTTAGATTGGAGGATATTGGAGGGATTTGTGGATAAGTCATTAGATTGGGGGAGAAGGCACCATTCTGCGACCATCATGAATGGTTAATCATGAGCTAATTGATTGTTAATGATTATCAAACTGTTGACAACCGATGGCCAATGAGAAAATCTAACGTGGTATGAAAACCGACAATGGGCAACAAAACCATTCAACCTCTCCTGTTCACCACTAGCGGCAACCATCATTTACCTGACTTGTGGTAGATCATGAACCTGTTGACATCTGTTCACTATCAAGCTGTTGCCTATCACTTTCTTGTAGACATCATTCGCCTGCCCTCGTTTGAGCTCACACTTGACCATCGGACCTGGTTTGGTAAGTTCACTTTGCCAATCCTGGGTCCGGTCCTGGGTCCTAACAGCACATGCGCTTACCTTCCCAGATCAGCGACCGCAAAGGCCACGATTTTCAGATGGTTTCACCAGGCAGCAACGAGATCAATGGCTGACCCCAGGGTTCGCGCCGTTGAGCTGAGATTCGGACGCAGGCCCTGCACAATGGCGCAGGCCCGTCGAAATGATCAAACCTGCGGACGCCAGGAGTTGGGGAGATGAATTCTGTAGCTTCCAAGTCAGTGGTTTTCTATCACATATCAGTATCATTCAATATCAATAACTATCATTAGCTATCACGAGCTATCAATTGTATAAAATCATTAGCTATCACTAAGTACAAATCATATACAATCATACAGATTTACTAATGTCATCTAATATCCTTAGCTAACAAGCAATATCACTATATACTTCCTATCGCCTATTATTTCCTACAATGACAAGGAACGTCATGACTAGTGGGATCAAGCACCAGACCCGCGGGCCTAACAAGGGAACCAGGCCAAAGACCAGGAAGGAAGTGCCAGTTGCCTCAGTAGCTATAGCAACGGGTATAAACCATATAGTGGTTAATGATATGGTCAATAATATGGTTACTAGTATGGTCCATAGTGAATACCATGGTTAGTAATTAATAGGGTGAATGATATGATTAGTTATAGGGTTATTGATTTGAGGCTTATGAGGAGGTTTAAGAGGTTGGTGGCTGAACATGTTGAACCACCATGAACCACCCATGGTTAACTGGTGGTCAATGATATGGTGACAATGATTGACAATGATCAGTACCGGTTGGTCCTCGGTTTCCACCCAGTCATGAAAAATATGCACAAGTCAATAATAATACCAGTGCAAATAAACAATGTCTGAAACTACCAACCACTATAGGTTTGTGTCATGAAACGAATACTCAAAGAATCCACGAATGCATGTGACATGTGGTGCTCCACTGTCGAGCAAATTAGATTGGGATGAGCACGGAGATTCAAAAAGGTTAATTATCTTCAAAGGGCTCGCAGCTGCTGCATCCTGGGTTCTAGGCTAGGCCAGATTTCATGGCCGCTGTTCCACCACGTGGCATTTGGATGCCTCAAGAGAAAGTTCTTCAGGCTGTGTGCATGAAAACAATGCAGCCCTCCTGACCGGTTGACTTCCTTCAACCATAATTTGGTTTTTGCATGTTTTTGCAGTATCAATAGAGCGTTTCAAAATAGCCTCAGTAGCCATACGGTTGCAAGCCCAGAATAGTCAGGGCAACCCGATTATACACAATGCATTGCTCCTTATCTTGGTGGCTTACAGATCCCTTTGAGTGGATACGTGGTAAGTCAATCCGACAAACACTCAAACAAATCTCAAAAACTAAGTTTGACTAATCTCAAGTTCTCCAACCAACAAGTCTCAAGTTTGTTGGTGTTAGCCTGTAAGCCACCCAAAAAAGCGTACTGTCTACCGTCCTTCACCCGCCAGGCACCACAGCTGCACCTAGCTCTTCAGACATCATGTGGTGAACCCAAAAGTCCTGCGGGCGCAGATGTGCAGCTGGGGGAAGCTGGGATAGCCCCGATGGCTATAAGCATCGTTCACATGCATTGCTAAGCGCTGAACTCAGCTGTACAGCAGTTAACGTGGATGCACATCCACATGGGCGCCGTTGAACCAGAAAGGTGTTTGTGGCAAGATTTGAACTTCAATAGGTATAGTAGCAAGGACTTAGCAATGACTCAGGTGATGTTTCATTTCTATCAATGATGATCGATGGTGGTTAATCAATCACCATGACCAATGATATTTACTAACCGTGGCTGTTGACGGTTAGCGCTTCACCAATCAAATAATCACCAGGCATGCCATCATAGGCCACCAAATCAATTGTATTCAAGAAGTCTTGTACCCTCCAAATATGGCACAATTGGCTAGAGTTGGTTGCTAACCCAAATACTCCACGTCTGGTATATTTGCCCACATGTTGGGTTAATGTATAGGATAGGGAAACAATAGTAAACATATAGGATCATATTGGTAAATCAAGTGTCACGTTATTTTACATGTTCACATCCTATACATGGAGCATCTGGGTCATTGGTTCCTATTTGGTTCCTATGTGGCAGCAACCTTTCGAAGCCTCAACAGCACATCGCGGCTTTTCGCACCTCGTATTGCGAAAAGATCTGAGCAACTCGATGAGCGTCCTGGTGCTGTGGGACATCCGTGGGACATCCGTGGGGATTTCTGTGCGACCCTGGGACTGCTGCTGTAAACATCTGGGGAGCTGCCATCAGCTGAGCAAAGATCGATCCAGGAAGCAACATCCACGAGGAGCGATTTGGAACTCCCATGGAGGCTGGTTGCATCGACGGACTCTTATGGCTGGTGAAATGGTCTTTCACACGTTGCAACATGTTGCAACCACCTTTTGGAAACTGATGGACTCGCAACACTTTAAGTTATAGAGAACCATGTCTATAAGTAGCAACAGTGAACACCAGCAGGTCCTCTCTTTGGTGCTTCCAACATTCACTGTTCACCATGCGGTGGAAGCAGAATACCGATCTAAGGTCTTGTTTTGCCCCCCACCCATGCGCCTCTTCTGAAAGCCCTCGCTTCCTGGCAAAAAGACAATCGCATGACTTCAGTTCGCAGGGACACCGGCCGCAGGAGAAAACTGCCTGGATGGAGAAACCATAGAGTATTGGCATCGGATGGCATCGGTGTATTATTTATGTTTTATTGTCATTAGTGTTTTTATCCAACAGCATTGCATCATCAAGAACTCATCATCATAAGTAGCCCGAATACCATCACTATCAACAGCAATCATGATGTTCTCCAATGCTTTGTTGATTTTATTCGGGGGCACGCCCGGTACCAACAACAAGAACAAAACAGTGCGACTAGTGCTCATCACCCAGACTCAACTGAGAAAATGACATCGATTATTAGAAGGCAATGCGATGAAGAATCAAGATCTCTCACTGATTGACCATCAACATTAGAAACTACACGAGAGCCAAATGTAGTTGAAATGCAAATGCGTTGGGCAAGAGTCTGGAATCCTGAATCCTCAAATCAACTTCCCTCTTGGATAGAAATTCATCCGGTCTTGGGTGGTTTACCCCGCACCAACAAAATACCTGGATTCTACTTCCATGCATGGTTTCTGGACAAATTCTGTTATGAAAACCAGCAGTTGCAGGGATACCAAACTCACATGGACAGGCCCAAAGCCAGCTGGGAGGGTTGTAGCTCAGACCCTTTTCTTGTGCAGTGAGATGCCAAACAACAAACACACTGCCCCTGCCCAGGATGATTGCATATCCATATGCTATCTTACTTTGGAGCGGTTGATTTTTACACCACAATGAGACAGCAGAACGGGGCCGGCTCCTGTAGTGACAGATCATCTCTTCAACTTCCGATGAAGGCATGTTGCGAACTTCGCTGTACCTCAGCTATCAACTTCCCAAACGTGGAACGACTCTCAATGTGGGCTCAGGCAAAATGCACCCTTGCATGCTTGCAGTTTCAGGTTCTGTTCTAGCTTGTGAAATTAGTCACCGCGATTGACTTTCTTTTAACTAACTAATCAAAAATAGATAGAGTAACTAATCACGATTGCCCGCAAATTAGCAATTACATAATTATCAGCATCTATCAACCACACTCGTAAGCCATCAGTGACCACCATCAGCCATCAACCAACAAAAATGGACCAGGACTCCTACCAACCATTCTCAACACTGTATAGCGCGCTTTCCCTTGACGCCAAGCAGGATCCATCAGGTGGCAGGCACAGCAGTGGCTTGGCTGCCCAACTCTTCCTCTAACTGGCTCAACGCAAAGCCTTCCTTGGCTTCTTCCACCTGATTTCAGTGCGACTGTGACAGCGGGAGAACAAGTGGCTGGTACCAAGCCTTCCAAATATCCGGGAGAACAAAACATTTTTGGAAGGAGCTGGTCAAACATTTTTCAAACCACCAAGTAGCTGGTTCTCAAATCATTGTTGCTGGCTGTTGTCCCCGACTATTTGTTATTGTTGCCCATTCGAGCCACCATTGAAACCACCAACCAGTAATATACACCCATACATGGCCAGCAACAACTACTTCATCAGCACAATCGACCCCAGCAGTTGATGGCTCTTTGCTTCAACCAGCTGAGGCTTGCAACGCCAACGATGATAACAACCGATTCAGTCTCGATGACGTCAATGATGACGTGATTGTTACACAATGGTTAACGGTAGGGGACAACAACCAACAATAGGGTTTATGATGGCCAATGATGCTTGATGTTGATGTCGACGGTGATTACATTACGATAATGACATACAACAACACCCATGATAATGTAATGATATATAGGAACAAGTGCTATGAAACCACACATACCTTTGATGGCCTCAAAATTTCAAAAGTTTCCATTTTTGGATCCTATTCACATGTTGACACCAGGAGAGAGCCCCATGTGTGGTTCACCAACTCCCCATCCACGGCACCATAAAGGCGCCGAAGCCCATGGAAAATGCGTAGGAAATGAGACTGGCCTCGGAGAGTGACCGGAGTCCACCACTTGGGAGATCCCAGTGGCTGAGTTGCCAGGGTGGATTCGTCCGCCCAAAATGGGTGGATCTCTGGTCCAAAATCCGTTGATCAATCCTTGACCAAAATTCAGCCACCCTTTTCCCGCGCAGGAACATGCAGGAACCATGCAGGAAGATCAAAAATACATAAAACTACTAATTAATCAATTTGTGGCTCATCATGGTTGATACCTGATATTGATGATCGCCTACAATGGAAAAAATATGGTTCATAGTGGTTGATACAATTATCTGCCTATAATGGCTGATCATATGCTGACAATGTTTGCATCTCTGTGGTGATTTCACTGCCGAGGATTTGACTGTTCCCATGGCCAAAATATGCGTTCCAGGCATGTCGATGCCGATACCTGCCACAACTGTCGCGACCTCAGCGCCCGAGAATCCGAATGGAGCTGAATGCCATGGCATTAGGGGACTTGGGTGAGTACATGTGTATGTGTATATGTGTATGCATGTACGGATATGTGTATATTATATGCAAAATGTTTGCTAAATATCCCAGTCTATGCTTCTGGATCTTCTGGTTCATGCTGAAACTCTGTCCCAAAACTATCAGTCGGTCATTTCAAACAGTACAACATCATGGACTTGAAACCATCCACCAGGATTAACATTGCCAACGAGTCAGTACTGTATCGTACTGTCATATCCTGCATCATGATCCAACGAAAGGCCGGAGCTGTCATTGGAAGCCCAGCTGTAAATCTTGAGCTTCGAGCTGTTAGCAGTGCTATCCCTGCACAATGCCACTACCTATCCCTCCAAGAGATGTTCGCCACTACCAATCTTTCAAAATAATGATGAAATACGTGGTTGGTTCAAACCTTTCCACAATGCAGCAATGTTTGGACACGTCCTCATGAGTCCTTGCATTCATTTCCCGCTCAACGTCCCCGGCCATCATCAGCAGCCCATTGATGCCGCCGCAAGCAACCTACACAGCATGCTGGAGATCCAATCAATGTGCTTGCTGTGTTGCTCATCGATGGCTGGATACAACCATCAAGAGACAGCAAACTAGAACACACGAGTGACAATCTATAAGTGATGATACTCCAAGCCACCTCTATCATTTTTGCAGGAAATCAATCGTTTTGGTGTGGACAAACCCAACGTGTCTAGCCTTGATGTGTGTACACACATTTGTATATAACATATACATGTCCAATTTTAAACATACAGAGCAAATCATATCATGTGTATGGAAAATCAAAAACAAACACTGCTCCTCCTGGTTAATCCCTAAAAGAAAACGTCCTTACAATTCCTACAAGAAAACACCCTTACAATCTGCTCATCTGCAAGGACACCTCAAGGTCATATTCATTTGTAGTTGTAGATGATGACATGATTGCATCTATTGTTAGATTATACAATAATCACAGATGATCATGATGTATGATGCAAGTGTATCTGTAGATTTGTCCAGACAGTCTGTCTATGCACTATGCGCAAAATAACAGAGCTCTCACTCAGTTAACCAGCTTCCTACCACTATGGGTGCACTTAGTTCGTCTTGGCTCACCAATGTATTCTGGCTTGGTCGGAATGGTTGACGCTGTTGTTGCCCGGGGTGTCATTGTGCATCAGGGCCACTCTTGATGGTGGTCATCCAGCGCTGGGTGACCCTGCAGTCCTGTTTCCAGGGGACTGGGACCCAGGGGACTCCCAGGGCACTCCCAGGGAACTCCCAGGGGCACTCCCCACCTCATTCACGAAGTCACTACCAAGGTAAAGCACAGGACGATGATGAGCTCCAGGGGTGGCCTGCCATGGCGTGGAAACCTTCCCACTTCGGCCTTGGTAGGGAATGCATTCCAGGGGCGTCATGTATGAACTACGAGTTGGTTGCAACTACCAGCTACAGTAGTTGCAAAGAAAATGAGATTATGTATGAACTACTAGTTGGTTGCAAAAAACATGAGATTTCCACGAAATTGAAAGCAGCCTGGTTAACACGTCTCTCTTTGCTATGAACATTTGCCCATAAGATCAGCCTATGCAAGGCAGCACCATCACTTCAACCTATTTTCAACGATGCATAAGAACCTATGACCGAATCTTTCAGATCGATTCCTGCTTGCCCCCCAAAAGCGCAGCCCATCTTGGGGTCGTCCAGCAACATCTGTTGCCGCCAGATCCATTGTAGGTCTAGGCCCCAGAAGTCAAACGCACCAAACAGAAGTTGAACATGATCAACCATCAACCACCATTGAAGATAGCAGTTTCCAGTATTAAGAAGATTAAAAGTGATCATTCTCATTCATCAGCCAGATTTGTTCAGCATTAACCACCACCACAGTTATAACTTATAACCCACGATGAATAATGGGTCATTAAACCACTAACCATGATGTTTTCAGCCGGAATTAGCCGAACCACCATTGATCATTAGTGGGTCCGTGACCATCCACCAGATTTACTAACCAGATTTACTCAGTAATTAACCACCATGAAAGTTCAATCACCATGATTAGCCACCCTTAACCATGGCCCGGATATCCAGATTAACCAGGATAATTAAATCACCATGACTATTAACCACCACGATCCACCCACCGCAACGCCCACAGCTCACATCCCATGGTCCCATGGCCACCGATGCATCGCCTCGGGCCCTGCCGTGCTGCTGCAGG
>VSDK01014871.1:56760-67040 GCA_009767595.1 Symbiodinium kawagutii
ATGTTACCGTTCGTGTGGATGCTCAAGCCAAGTTGATGCTATGGGGGGTTGGGGGTGGGGTGGGGTGGGATGTTACCGTTCGTGTGGATGTTCAAGCCAAATTGATGGTACGGGGGGGATGGGGGTTGGGTGGGATGTTACCGTTCGTGTGGATGCTCAAGCCAAGTTGATGCTACGGGGGGGAAAGGGGTGGGGTGGGGTGGCATGTTACCGTTCGTGTGGATGCTCAAGCCAAATTGATGCTACGGGGGGGAAGGGGGTGGGGTGGGGCGGGATGTTACCGTTCGTGTGGATGCTCAAGCCAAGTTGATGATATTGGAGGCAACACAAGACAAAGAGCCTTCGACAGGCACAAGCGACCCCAAAATGACAGGCATAAGCGACCCTCTTTCCTCCGGAATCTATAGTAGTAGTAGTAGTAGTAGTAGTAGTAGTAGTAGTAGTAGTAGTAGTAGTAGTAGTAGTAGTAGTAGTAGTAGTAGTAGTAGTAGTAGTAGTAGTTATTTTGGTACCTGATGGTACCTGAAACATAGCCATTGAGGATCATAGAATCTATAAGTACCTTGAAAATCTATAGCTATCTAGGATTATCTAGCTATAGCCATACATAAGTATAGATGACATAGTGCTTTTATATCGGGATAATATCTCTAGGATTATCTAGATACCTAGACCATATCTAAATATCATCTCGCTATTAAAAGCCATGCTATCAAAACCCTTGTGGGTAAATGATGGGCGATACAGCTTGGTATTGGCTAAGGATGATCAATGATGTTTAAGGATACGGGTTGCTAATGGCTGTTGATTCTATTGATTCTGATGTTCAAAACAGGGGATAGACAAACACTGTACATCACTACATATACTCTCTGCTCAAATTGATCAATAATTGGGACATGGATCCAAGTCATATCTGCCTCGTGGTTATAAAATAATATGAGCCATCCCAACATTATAGGTTTGTCGAAAAATGGCGAATCCCCCAAAACTGTCGGTCTTTCGTGGTTTCCTGGTTTCTGAGGGCTATTAGTGGATGGTCAGTAAGTACCACCATGGCTATGGACAAACCCATTTGAGTCCATCAACCAACTATTATATCTGGTTGGTGGTTTGAACCCCTATGAAAAATATTCTTCAACCAATTATTTGTTAATTATTAGTAGGGAAAATGAAAATGTTTGAAACCACCAACCATGATATGGTCTGGCGCCTGACTGTTCAGCATCAACCTTGCAGCATTGGCATTGCGCTGAGTGCCCGTCCGCTTGGTTCCACCAGCAGTAGGCGGCAGGGCCCATGGCCAAGAGCATGGCACAAAAGCATAGGACCTGCGCCGGTGCCATCCATGGTGCACCCATCATTGCTCCAGTAAGTTTGTAGCGTACAAGGTGGCCGCCGCCCCCAGTTCTAAAGTTGGTTGATGAGCCATGTAACTATAGATATATAGTCTATATATATGTATAAATATATATATATATACGTAGTCTACACATGGTCATATCATGTTGTATTTACCACACTCTAAAACAGGAAATTTCCCCAACCAACTGTAGTTCTAAACCAACTTAGCTATCTCGGGGCCCCCGCCTTGTCCGCGAAGTTGTTTTATAAGTGACATGACCAGCTACCAACCACTGCGACCGTCACCAACCGTCACCTTCTGACAGTGCTCATGTGGATTCAGCTCCTGCCCCATCTTCTACATGGCTCACACAAGCTGGCTAAAACAGAATTGTCACCTGGAATTTAGCCCACAAAAGGACTCATTTAAAAGCACCGCACGAACCGAAGATTTCCTAAAAATGTTTTTCGTTCGTGTAAGGTGAACGCCTGGCTCCAGCAATCCCCCTGCCAAATGATCCAGCACGGAGGAATGCGCTGCTGGGCGACCGGGCTAAAGCGATAATACTCCGCTGCTGAATACCAGGCCATTGCTGTCGCTTCTTCGGCGTCTGCCGTGCTGCGCCACCAGTGAGGGGACATGAAAGACCTACCGTGCTATGGAAAGTCCCACCCTTGCCTGGGCCAACATAGAAACATTAGCACCTATGAATCCGAAAACAAATACATGGACGAATCTGAACACAGTGTTTTGCATCCAAAAGAAGAAAAACACATGGGTACCGAACAAATATAAACGATGGGTCAAGAACCTATTGGATGTGAAAACCTTGCTGCATCCAAGGTACCAACAAGTTCCAACAAAGGTGCCTGCTGTATGGCTGTATGATATTCCATCCATTGGATGTGAACGCCGTGATGCCCTGTTTTGTCTTCAGCAACTCGATTGTGAGGATGTCATTTGGTGGAACTGCTGTCGGATTCCCACATGGATAGAGAGTTGGTGAATGTACGGTCTGGAGATGGCATTGTCTGCATAAGTGCAAAAGTGTGAACAAGTAGATATCACAATGTGTGCGCATAAGTACAATATAAAACAAATTGAAATGACACGAACTTGATCAAGCTTGTATGGTACCATCATTGATGGAACTCGCACCCCCCAATCATTGTTCGAATAGCCAGCTGGTCAACAAAGATATCCTATCAATAACCATCATAGATCAGCAAACATATCCATACACATATTACATACTATATATTATGTATCGTATTTTGTACTGTGTTCACTATTGACCAAGTGACCAATATTAATCCATATTCGTAACACGTAATCAACCTCTATCTGAACCGTCATTTCCAATCTGGTACCACTAGACTGGAGCTTCACCACCGCCATCGTTCCGAACACAACAATCGGTCAGGGCAGATGGGGCCCCACCTCCTCTGGACGTTCAATGGGAGCATCGCAAACTTTTCTCTGCATCCACCTGGATGCGTATGCAGCCCGCCACCGAAATACCATCATGTACAGGTTGTTTCTGTATGTTTCACTATATTTCAGAACAAGTGAAAGTGGCCAGAACATTCACACCAACAAAAAAAATCCATCAAACAAACCCACCGCACACCGAAGACATCCATTTCATTATGATGTTTTCCCAATTGGTTCTTGTTAGATGGCAGTGGGTCAAAATCCTGTACCCCTGGTTCCCCTATGATTAACCATTGTTTCCCGATTATTGTTCGTTATTATCACCCATTATTGGTTAGTTGATATTGACCCACAACCAGATTGCAAGCTTAGCGAAAAGGAGGCCGCTCCACTGAGCCGGGGTTTTAAGGAGCCACCATCGACGCCGGAAGGGGCTTCCAGGCGGCTGGGATATGTCAGAAGGACCCGAGGGAGCACAAGACCGGACCAATCGGACCAATAACCAAGGGGATCCAAGGGCAAATGATGAAACCGAACGGCGCAATTGAACACCCCAAGGCTTACATATGCTTACAATATTTTCGGTCTTGACATCTTCCGCTTTTTATTTCTTGGTTATCTGGTTTGAGACCTGCTTTTTGACAAAAACACATACCACAAGATTTACTGTAAGACCGCCATTTCTGTGGGAGATGGAAGGACATTGCATGCAAAGATCTTGCAGCAGTCAGAGTCAAGCCCCTTGAATATGGATAAGTTCACCTTGTGCCCCTGGTCAAACGACCCATTGTGGTCATATGATCAAGCACAAACCTTAGAAATCGCATATCAACCTGGAAAGCAACCAACTTCAAGGATCTTGATAGACTTTGACGAACTAGGAGCACGGCCCTTAGTTGGCCGTGCGTTTTTTCTTACATGTGCATATTTTTCGTCATGGGAAATGTGTTTTTGCCCCTATAATTGAAGGTCAGACTCTCTTATGTGTTTTGAAGACATCGTTTACAGGCAGAATTAGCAAAATCGCAGTTTCGTGCTCACGAAATCACCATTTTCAGGGTTTGTGGGTTTACCCCAACTAATTGTCCAAGCATGTTTTCGCCGGCGTAGTGCTTCACAGCAGCGACTCAAGCTCCTCTAAGAATCTGTGCGGGTCAGGGTTGACCAAACTTGCTCGCCAGCACCACATGTGGATATACTGAGTTACACAAGGATGCAAACAGGAATGTCCACGGTCTTTCACTTTCAACACCATGTGAGCTGGCAAGAAAGTCTTCAAATCTTTCCACGATCGGTCCAAGGTTTGGGTACTGGCAATGTGGGAAACTTTTGGAAAAATCTTTGTGCCTTCCGAAGTGAAATTTTTCACTTGGTGAACCACAGCCTGCACGTGCAAGCCACGTAGCATCAACGTAGCATCAACCTCGTTGGCAAATGCAAGCGAACGTTAACATGCCCCACCCCACCCCACCCCCCCACATGCCTCACGTAGCATCAACACAGCATCCACGTAGCATCAACCTCGTTGGCAAGTGCAAGCGAACGTTAACATGCCCCACCCCACCCCACCCCACCCCCCACATGCCTCACGTAGCATCAATTGCCTGAAGCAAATGAAAAAAACCTAAAACAACGCGGCCGTCTAGGGGCCGTACTCCAACTACCCACACAAACGACCTCAAATCGTACGTGCTTGCCCCGCAAAATGTCAAGTTTTGCGCATATCCCTCATGGCTTCAATCCCCTAACCCTTGATGGCTGCACTGGCTGCCGGGCATTCCCCTGTGCTTTGTATTGCTTTCGGACAAATCCCCACGGACCAAAATATCAAACCACCAACTGCTTATAGACAACATACCAGCCAGCCAACCAACCAACCAACCAAGCAACCCAGCAACCAAGCAACCAAGCAACCAACCAAGCAACCAACAAACCAAGCAACCGAGCAACCAAGCAACAAGCAACCAAGCAACCAAGCAAGCAAGCAAGCAAGCAAGCAAGCAAGCAAGCAAGCAAGCAAGCAAGCAAGCAAGCAAGCAAGCAAGCAAGCAAGCAAGCAAGCAAGCAAGCAAGCAAGCAAGCAAGCAAGCAAGCAAGCAAGCAAGCAAGCAAGCAAGCAAGCAAGCAAGCAAGCAAGCAAGCAAGCAAGCAAGCAAGCAAGCAAGCAAGCAAGCAAGCAAGCAAGCAAGCAAGCAAGCAAGCAAGCAAGCAAGCAAGCAAGCAAGCAAGCAAGCAAGCAAGCAAGCAAGCAAGCAAGCAAGCAAGCAAGCAACCAAGCAACCAAGCAACCAAGCACCCAACCAAGCAACCAAGCAATCAAGCAACCAAGCAACCAAGCAACCAAGCAACAAGCAACAAGCAACCAAGCAACCAAGCAACCAAGCAACCAAGCAACCAAGCAACCAAGCAACCAAGCAACCAAGCAACCAAGCAACCAGCAACCAAGCAACCAAGCAACCAAGCAACCAAGCAACCAAGCAACCAAGCAACCAACAAACCATATCCACCATTCCATGCTTCAAGAATCATCGATGGGGGCAGTGTAAGCATGTCTGAGCTGCTGACACAGCTTCACTGCTGCTGGAAGTTTCAGGTGGGAGCTCCGCCTGTGGCTCTTCTGGTTGGTCTTACCATGGGATCCCACGTGGAAAACGGCTGGCAAGACCACTTCACAATGATTTCTCTTAGTTTTGGTAACACCAAATTGGCTGAGTATTGTCACTTTCATGAATGTTGATGGATAATTGGCAAGACCTTTCAGCTACAAGTAGGATCCGCGAATGACTCGTTGGCCGTGTTGAGCACACTTTACATGATGAACCACAGCATTTTTGACTTGGATAGACAACTTTGACTGTAGAGCAAATCGAAGCCTCTGTGAGCCAACAAGCTTTTTTTCCTCCTTTTCCCGCATGAAACTTGGAGAAGTGCAGTTGCTCGTGCCATCTTCAACTTATCCCACCTCTTGGACGTGGGCCAAAGGCAGAGGTTTCAAGCCTCCAGAAATTGCTGGCGATTTCGCTACCCAACATGGGCCATCGTCAACCATCATTCACCAAACATCAACCAACCATTCACAACTATTATTGACCAACCATGAACCATTAAACAACAATGACGGAACAACTATTGACCAACAACTATTGACCAACAACTATCCAACAATAAACCAACCATTAGTTAACAATTAACCAGCCCTTAATCAACCATGCATCGTTGAGCACATCATGAACCATTCTTGAATATGTGAACTCGGTGCCTTGCCAATCACCAGGCAGCAAAGCTGGGGGGCGAGCAACTATAAGACTATAAAGGACATCTGGTTGGTAGTTTCAACCCCTACACAAATACTTGTCGAACAACCATGTGTTAATAACTTCTCGGGAAAATAAAACTATCGAACATCTCCAGCCAAACATACATTTGCACAATCCATAGGATTCATAATTCAATATTATACAGCTTGGACATGTTCGGACTACGTCCGTGGTCCAATCAAATCTGGGGTCTGTTGATGTGGCTCAGCTTCGGGCGTGGAGGCGGCGTGGCCTGGAGCTGCTGGATCTGTCGAGTGTGGATGGTAAATCATGGATGTTCATGGTGGCTTATAATGATGGTCTATAATGCTTAGTTAATGGTTAGTAAATGGTTCGTGAATGGTGAGTTAATGGTTAGTTGATGGTTCGTGAATGGTTGGTCAATGGCTAGTTGCTGCTTAGCTAATGGTTAATAGTGGCTAATGGTAACCAGCTGGATTGATGTTAATGGTGGTCAATGATAGGCAATCATGGATAATGGTAACCAAATGGATTAATGTTTGAACGGAACAGGGAACCGGTTCTTAGCGAGCATAAGAATGCTCATACACGTAATTACGCACGACTGGCAAACCTAGCCAACGAACCAGTGGGCATCAGTTTACATCGGCAAGCAGGAAAGTAGAAAAGTCTTGCACCAATCTGTTTTTATGCATCACGTTTTATAAACAACACTTTGCTGTTTCCAGAAAGATGATCCCTTCCCTTCCCACTGAAGACCAAGGTGCTCCTTTTTTGCATTTCAGGGGGCATCGCATTAGATGACCGTAAACCAACACATTTAACAAAAGAAAGATAATAAACAAAGGTGGAGAGTACATTATCAACTACATTTCAAGTGGACCCAATGATACTGTAACTCGAAGTAAAACAAAGGAAGCTAGCAAACATCTGGATATCACGCTCAGTTTTGTTGTAGATGTGCACCGATTTTACCTATACTTGGAAGGGATTGAGATCTGTGTTGCTCCCATCCAGATATAACATAACAAAATAGCAACAAACTGTGATGTGTTGTTGCCCTGAACCACAGCCTTTCACTGAACATTTCGATCCACGTTGAACTCTTTAGTAGAATCATTTCATATTGAAATCAATATGAAACCAAGCTCTTGAAGCATTGGGACAGGGCGCGAATAATTCTTATATTGATATCATTCCAGCAGGAAGGCACTACAATTTCTCAATTTCGCGAACACTTGTCTGGTTGGAGGTTATAGTCCTTGCGAGAAATCTGAGTCAATCAACCATCCAGTAATAATACTCTTACTAATCACCATCATTAACTAACCAGTTGTTTGTCAAGTCATGGTTGTATGCTGTACGCTCCACTGCCAGTCACAAACTGAGACGGTGCACCGTTCTGTGCCGAGCGGAACGCGCAGCAGGCCTCAGCGAGGCAAGGACTTCCCAAAACCATCAACAATGGGGGATAATGATAGTGATAAGGGGGTAATAGCCACCAATTCTGAGGGATATACCAACTATCCATGAAGTTTATGGGGGATAATAATTACGAACAACCACAGTTGGAAAACAATGGTAAATGCTGGTACACCAGGGGTACAGGGTTTTGACCCAAAGCCATATGAACAAAACCCGTACGTTTTAAAGCAGTACATACACTCCTGACCCAACGTTTTGACTTATCCCACACTGATAATCAATCCTCTCGTGGATTTGTACTGGTATCCCTCCAAAAGTTGGGGTGGATCTCGTGAATCTCGTGTTCTGACTTCACGGCACAATGCCTGCCACAATCTGCGAATGCTGCCATTTCTCCAACTTTCTGAGAGTTGCACGGTTCAGAGCTACCCTCCAGCGCAAGGTCCGGCATAGCAACGGACGGCCCCGCCATGGTTTGTTCTAAATGTTGATGTCCGGATGCCCGTACTGTAGCTGATATTCACCGCGTTAGGAATCATGCTAATCATCCCTGACCTTGTCTCTGGTTGCCACCGAATGCGCCATGTCTTGAAACCTGAATGCACTTTGTCTTGAATCATATGTTTTTTCGAGTTCGAAGCTGGCACACGTCGAAGCAAATGCACAAAAAATGGCGTTCTGGCTCAATGCAATTGGTCAGTACTAGCCGCTATAATGCTTGATACCAAAAATCTATAAGTGGTGGATGTGCAAATTCTCCAAGTTCCATGGCCTTCTCAACGTCGATTCCACTGTCAGACCTCCATTCTTTTTGGGCTGCATCGGCCTGTTGCCATCTGCTGGAGCTCCTCCAAAAGAGCCTGTGGAACGGGGTATTCCACCACCAACGAACTTGGGTATCTGCATGAATCGCAATCAACAAAGTGGTGTACATGTTCACTTACAATTTCATATGGTGTAGTCTATATGTTACATATATGTTCATTTACAATATTGATTATAATCATTGTCATCCATTATGCCCAATAGTTTATAATCAATCTGTATGAATCACGACACTCAAAGGCCCGATGGTGCTAATGGTGGATGATTCTTGTCATGACTGGACAAACCACGTTTTTGAACTTGCAACTTCCGTGGTTTGTAAGATCCCATCTACCGGGTCACCGGACAAAGTACACCTTTCAGTTGAATTGAACACCACTGTTTGGAAAAAAAACATGAAACAAGAACGTGACTGTGAGCAGCAACAATAACACATACATTTGGAACTGTGAGTTTGTGTAAGCGAAAGCGTATGAGAGTATTGCAACAGGTACCAGGCAACTACTTCAACTCGACCGGATCGAAGTTGATCATCTCTTTGGCGCCCTCTACGATCCTCGACGTCGTGTTTTTGCGTATCGGCAGCAATGGCAGTACGTATGCACTATATGTCTGCATCAATAAATAGATCAATACACCCCATATTAATGTGCGCAGTAGTGACCTACCATCTACAATCTAATCAATCTACATCTATCAGGTCCTTGATCTGTCCTTGATCTGTCCCGTTCTGTACCTTCAGTCATGGTTTATCTCCTAAGACAACGGTGATCTCCAGCTCAGCTCTGCGACGCTGCACTTGCGCGCACGACAGACCGAGGGACTGCTGTCGGAAGAGCTTCATCTACCTGGGGTAGCAGCGGAAAAGGAGTGAGTCAAAGTCACGCAACAACTGATCTTGGTGGTCTAAGGTTTAGGGTTTACGCTGTTTGGTGGTTTTAAGCGATCCGAAAAATATAAATATATTAATAATACAGCAATAATACACAACAAACGCCGTTTACAACCACTGTAGCCTATCAACCACCAGAGCACCTCTACAAATGTGACAAGTGCCAATGAAATAGCACTCATCAGTAAATGATCGCAGAAAACATCCCAAAATAGCTTGCTGCAAACAAACAAATACATATATCATCATATATCATCATATTTACAGTCCATATACTGTAAAAGAATCTATCGTACGAGAATTTGAGGGGCTCGATGTTTTTCCGTCTCTATATGTATGTATGCATCTTCCCCCTGCTTAGTTAAGAATTTGAGGGACCCTCACTTCGGGGACTAAATTCTTAATAATAATGGTCCAATTAATGCTGCTGCCAGTGCAGCTGGAAGACTTTTTTTTTCGTTTTTTCATTCCTCAGCCATGAACCTCCCCCAAAAGCTTGTCCCAGGCTCCAGAACCAGCGGGGTTTGCATCCTGCAGCCTCTGCACCCAAAGAAAGCCCCAAACAGAACAGACCTGGAAGACCCTGGGGGGAGTCGAGCCCCCAACCCTCAGAAAACAAAAAAAACTTTTCATGCCGCGAAAAATTTTTTTTTCGTTTTTTCATTCCTCAACCATGAACCTCCCCCAAAAGCTTGTCCCAGGCTCCAGAACCAGCGGGGTTTGCATCCTGCAGCCTCTGCACCCAAAGAAAGCCCCAAACAGAACAGACCTGGAAGACCCTGGGGGGAGTCGAGCCCCCAACCCTCAGAAAACAAAAAAAAACTTTTCAGGCCGCGAAAGGTTTTTTTTTCGTTTGTTCATTCCTCAGCCATGAACCTCCCCCAAAAGCTTGTCCCAGGCTCCAGAACCAGCGGGGTGAGTCGAGCCCCCAACCCTCAGAAAACAAAAAAAAACTTTTCAGGCCGCGAATTTTTTTTTCGTTTTTTCATTCCTCAGCCATGAACCTCCCCCAAAAGCTTGTCCCAGGCTCCAGAACCAGCGGGGTTTGCATCCTGCAGCCTCTGCACCCAAAGAAAGCCCC
>VSDK01014871.1:67101-92138 GCA_009767595.1 Symbiodinium kawagutii
GGGAGAGTACTGACCCGGAGTTTGTCAATTGTTGCTCCTGGGGTCTTAATGGAGAGAAAGCAGTCCGTGTCCTTGTCCGTCCCGTCATGGGTCCCGTTCAACCGCTGTGTAAGGTCTTGAAAGCCTCTAATGGTTTCGCTAAGCAAGCACTGCTGCGAGCCCCGAACCCTCAGAAAACAAAAAAAAATTCAGTTGCGAATTTTTTTTTTCGTTTTTTCATTCCTCAGCCATGAACCTCCCCCAAAAGCTTGTCCCAGGCTCCAGAACCAGCGGGGTTTGCATCCTGCAGCCTCTGCGCCCAAAGAAAGCCCCAAACAGAACAGACCTGGAAGACCCTGGGGGGAGTCGAGCCCCCAACCCTCAGAAAACAAAAAAAAACTTTTCAGGCCGCGAATTTTTTTTCGTTTTTTCATTCCTCAGCCATGAACCTCCCCCAAAAGCTTGTCCCAGGCTCCAGAACCAGCGGGGTTTGCATCCTGCAGCCTCTGCACCCAAAGAAAGCCCCAAACAGAAGGTTACCGACGCTTATGTAAACAAGAATCTGTTAAGAATTTAAGGGACCCTCAACACATGATGTTGCAAAATCCAGCGCTATTTAAATTAAGAATCTGAGGGACCCTGGGCAAACAAAATGGGATTCTTGTATAGCACATGCACTGTATCCCAAACACCATTTAACACCACTAGCTGCGACCCTCTTTGCTGCGCTGGTTTCGATGGCGGCCGTTGGGATTGCAAGCACATTGCAGGGCCTTCACGCGTTCTTGTTCAGTTTTGAATCAACCCTCAAACACAACCAGTACCACAGCCACCGTGACAACATGAACAGGAACAACTTGGACCAGGCCTAGAACCCAAAGGACTTACCACCAACCACAACCAGCACAGGGGGTGGAGAAGTCATGGCGGTGCAACATGGTGGCCGCAGCCAAGGCACCGATGCTTCCACTGCGGCAGCCAAGCTGATGACTTCGGGCTCTGGACCTTGATGCCACATCTCTTCCAGCACGGAGATCCTGGGTGGAAGTGGAACCGCTGTGCCAATGAAAATCGACCTGGGTGGGTGGAACTGCTGTCGGCCCTATTCTTTTGGTAGCAAAAACAAGGGCCCTGGATTTTTCCACCCGTGAAAGCCCTTGAACTGCCGGTTTAAAGAAGGGTTTCCAAGGTAGATTTTCCCATCAAACCAGCGAGTTCTGGTCAAAGTATGTCAGAGTTATGGTGCAGCTTCAAGTGTTCAACTCACAAAGAACCAGTACATGCCCGTACTAAAGTTATGGTCAAAGCTAAAGTGTCAATTTGCCAACTGGGAACCCAAATAATCCAGGAATGACCCAACGACATGTCAAGAGTCACAAAATTCAATGAGCACGTTCGTCTTTGAAGGGCCAGGTTAGAATTGAAAGGTATAGAGGCAATAGTTCAATCATGTCGATCTGCCTAGATATTCCATGTGTTCAATCTTGCCAGGCAAATACCAACTCTTTAAACTGGTACTGCCCTCGGTTCTTAAATGGTGAGATCTTGCATGGCTTAGCAGCAAGTGTCGCTCGTTGCCAATCCGAGGCATGCATGCAGCTTCGCAACAGCAAGTTGTAGCCAATCCTGGAGGCATCGAGGCTTCGAGGTTGAATTAACCAAACCTGCCTGTGAGACCAACTATTGATAAGGCTGATAAGTTGATAATCTGACAATGGAAAACAGTCAACACATTAGGCAAACCTGGCAAGACTTGCACAAGTCACAAGTGCATCTAAGTGCAACAATTTCCCGGTACAGAGTGGCTGTATGTACAGTTGTGGGCTCGATGCAGAACATGCCGAACCGTTCACTGCTCCCTCCAAAGCAGTGACCTGGGTTTGAGGACCCCCCCAGCACTGACATTGGTCACCTAGTAGGGGAACACTCCGAGGGACCTATTTCAATTGGTCCGGTTTTGCCCCTCCCAAACGCATGGCTGGCAACATTTGGGAGCGCCCATACTTTCACCGTTAATTTGTCATCAAACGCTGCTTGTTTTTGCAATGATGGAATGCTTTCATCCCCCACTGGCACGGCATTTGATGCACATATGTATCTTCAATAAGTATTTGTACTTTATACTGTATATATATACTTTAATGCTATTGCCAAAGACGGAGCATTCATTTTCCTGCTTAGTGTGAATTTGCCCTAGATCTCTTGCTACAGTAGTGAACAACGGCATGTAATGGCTCACGGTCAATCATGCATCATGGATATACAGTACTGGTTGACACGGCTGGAGACACAGCCAAGTTAGTACCACGTCAGCCTGTCAGCTCACCGAGCGGCAAATCCACCGGCTGGTCGCCAAGCACCGTCAAAGCATGTTGCCAGAACTGCGACTTTTCACAAGCACTGACGCAGCTGTTAATGCTCACCTTGTGTTGGGCAAATATTTTGGCGTGTGAGAATATGTGTGCCTTTGGACCATGCTTTGAATTTCACGCCCGCGGCCAAAGTGTCAGTATCATGCGCAATAGAAAACACGGTCCTTGCGGTCCTTGCAACGACATGCTGGTGTCCATCACGTGAGTGATTCTAGTTAAGAGGTTGAAATTATACTATAGCAAGTACAGTAGTGTGTTCACATATTCTAAATTTGATTTGATATTCAAACTCGTGGTGTCAAACATTTAAAGTCATTGTTTCAAAACCAGCCACCTCTACAACGAGCTAGCGGCCAACTCTGGGCCGGGAGCCAGATCGGCTAGAGCAAGTCCGGAGATGTCCGGAATGCTATGCCATGCTATGCCACAATCCCCAATGAGCGTTGAAGTCCATCGTGGGGCGCTGCGCCCATGCATTCAACTCCCCAGATCTTGGTTGGTTCATGTCTGAGCGACACTACTTCTGGCCCCAATGGCTTGGCAGCTGGTTCATCTGACAGGGTCACAGGGAATCATGTGGCGGATGATGAAAAATATAACTGCTGTCAATACTGTCAAGTAGCATCAGGTGACCATATTAAGGATATCTAAGGATGGTATTCCAGCTGTATCTTTAGTGTCGGATATGTATGGATATGTCCCATTGCTGCCTCGGGCACGGAAATCAACCACCAAGCCAACCGGCGGAACCACCAAACCGTTGCCTCGTTGGCAAGTCGTTGGCTGGACATCTGCAGCAGCGCACCCAGAGAGCGTCTCCAGTCGTCAACCTCTACAGGTGCGTGGTGGGAGCCAAGCTGAGCCCTGCCCTGCACAGCATCGGTTAAGAGATGTCCCAAGATTGCTCAGGTTTGTTTTTTTTCGGATATGTTTGTTGGACCTACAATGTAAACAAAATAGAATATCAGCGGGCGAAGAGGGGGTACTTGCAGGACACCTCAGCTGCGTAGACTTCGCAATCAAACACCGAATGCATGAGGGAAGGCAGGATTTCGATGATTCGTTGCTTGAAGGGGCAACACAACCGAGAAAGAAAGGATTTCTTTGACCTGGAAATGACTCGAATTGCATAGTTGGAAACCCCTCAGTTGAGCATCACTATTGCGATGGATCAAATCTGACAGCTGGGATGTCTTCCATCTGCAGGCTGGCATGGCCACCTTCTCATATGCAGCAAGGAGGGCGTTGTTGGCGATCACACTCCTGAAACCATTGCAGCTTCTCAGGCTGCCAGAAAGGGTGCTTCTATGGAAATGGCATTGGCGAAAAGCGGGGAAACCAGCTGAGATAAGTGATCATTGGTGAACTAGAAAGTCTTCGAGGTATCCACATTTTAAGCAGCACTTGGGCAATCAATGAATTGCTTATCTTTGCATTTTCGTTCATGATGATCTATACATGGCACCGGGGTGAAAACCACAACTGATTTGTGTCTTATTCTTGGATGGCAAAAAAGTATGAGCTCACATAAGCTTACCATCTGTCCGGTACACCATCTATTAAGACCAAGCTACCCGATCGATCAACATGCCTTTTGATTGGTCAGCTATCCGACCTTCTATCCTTCTGTGCTTGTCAATACGCCAAATGAATCCCCAATGCTTGTATCATCTTGTATCCACTACAGAATTCATGTTTTGGAAACCACTTTCAGGTTCTACATCTGAACTGACCCCATGTATAAAAATTATAGATTGTAGCATCGGACATTATCAAGTTCTATCTTGTTCTATAGTCAGCTTTCGAGGTATCACCAGGGTTTCTTCATGCTTCTTCAATACAAAGCAGGATATGCTGACTGCTTCAAAACCCCAATTTGTTGTTGGCGGTATATTGGTTTTCAACAGCAACAACATGCGAGAACATGCAACGAGAAATCTGGTGGTGGATGGTTCAGAGCCCCCAAAAAAGGATGTACTGCTAGATCCATATTATATTACAAAAACGCTGGTTTTGCCATTAAACAGGGAGATGCATTCAGTGAAAACATGCCTACAAGGTTGGGGCCAAGGATGGTTAGTAGCCGATGGATGACCCATCGGACTAGCTCTCAGAGCTTTAAACAAGTATTAGACAAGTGGTGATTTGCCATCCAACATAGGGATTAGCAATATAGATATGGATCTACCATGATCTACCACTGTTCCAGCGCTTTGTCCAAGGCTCATGGGTGTACTCCATCGGCTCATGGCATTGAGCAACGATAAAGACCTGGGCGCAGCTGAGCCGATGGTCAGCAGCCAACTCACCATGGTAGTTGCGTGTGTACCCATCAGTGACACCAAGGAATCATCATGCTTGACATTTTTCACTTATCAACCCACCAGCTTAGACTCTGTTGATCATTTGTGACCAGGTGAGGGAATGAGGGAAACCAACCATTGGAAACGGTCATTTAGACCCCCATGGGCTGGGTCTTTTTCAAAACACTGAGTTAATTACGGGTAAACATGAACATATTTCGAGGGTCAGCAGGCTTACAGAGAACCAAATAGCATTTGCCAATAAATCAAACAATCGATTGCTGGTGGCGTTGAACAGTGGCTGTTTGCTTCATTGTTCAAACCTGTCCATTGTTCAACCAAAACTATCTAATTGATATTTGGTTCAAGCTTGAACAATGGTTGAACAATGGTTGAACAATGCTACCTGTCCAAGCCAATGCAAACGACTAGCCTCCAATCTGCTGATCAAGGAGCTGCTTCCACACATGTTCTCGCTCACAAACGCTGATTGCAGCAGCCATGCCAATTTCGTCCACTTGGACGGATGCAACCAAAGCAGAAGCCAGCACGACCAAGCTGTGCCTGGGGCGAGCAACGCAACGTTGCAAGCAACGAGGTGTTGAAAGCATCAACGAAGCCATTGTAAACCATCAAAAGTCAGTTAATTGATATCAGTTACTCAACAGTAAATTGTTAATTCTTATAGATTATGACTTGAACTTTCAGTATACCATCCTAAATCATCACTAAAACCACGAAGAAACCTTGAACAAACCTCCTGCAGCATGGAGCTCGTAGAAGCTTGCGAGTTGCGGAAATGACCCATCAGCGTTTCATGGGAAGTAGATAAGGGGTGATCGACGTGATCCATAGCTGCATACCTTTCTGCTTAAGAATATGAAGTGAAGCAACAAACTTGGAGAGGTCTACCTGACTATGTAAGTGTGGCATCCAGTGCAAACTCAATCCAAAAGAGTGTAGCAAACAATGACAATCATGCCACCCAACAATCTCCCACGCAATCGTGAGCTACGAACAATCATTCATCGTTGGTTCATATGTCATAGACAATTATATTCATTGCCCCATACAAATGGTAGGCCTCCAAGGCATTGGTGATCAGAATCAACCAAGCTTGCCAAATATATCCAAATATCGTACAACAACTATCTGATTTATCCTAGAACTGTCTGATCCATCCAAGCTCATCTGCTACAACTCGGTTCATCCTCTGCTGCCAGGGAGAGCGATGCACCCTGTCCAGTGGTAGCTCCCAGGGGCGCCTCCAGGGTTCCATGGCTGCAACGGCCGCGTTGTAGGTCACGGTGCTCACCTCCGCGACCCACGTTGCTGGTCCAGCCATGGCCCAGCGGCATGGCTCGTGATGCTCAATGATGGCTATATAATGATGGGTAGTAATGGTTATATAGTGTGGTCATATAGTGTGGCTACATAGTGATTTATAGTGTTATAATGTGCTATATGATGATGGGGAATGAGAATCACTATAGCTACATGAGCAATGATGGGTAATGATGGAGTGTGATATAGTGTTACTATCGTGATTTATATTGATTTATCGTGCTATATAGTACTGCTTGAGAATGCTTGGTTAATGTTGATACAGGGATAAGAATCTGCAAGAACAAATATTCACGTTGCGGATTGATTTTACTCTCGTCTGCTTTGCAATCATGTTCAGCAAGTGCAATACGAGTGCAATCATGTGATGCCACGTGCATGTACGATTTACAACATGTCCAATCATGATGGTGGGATGAGTTCACTATGACTGTAACATATGTCTCAAATCAAAAAAGGCACTCATCTACATCCCTGGATTATGCAATGATCATCTACATGCAAATATCCCCATGGACCGGAACGCAATTTGAGTTGACCTCCTTCAGAATTACAACAGCAATAGGGTGTGTCAATCACTACCAACTGCTGCGGATCGACTTCCACATCATGAAACCACATCCATATTCCTTGTCATCAAAAGTTCAATCCACATGTGGAATAAAGGTACACACCTATCCTAGTATGAAGAACCATGAATGCAAATATCATATAACTATACGCCAGAAAGCCCAAACATGTATGCAGGTTCCTCGAGAACAACTCACTATTACCAATTACAACTAGTCTTCACATATCTTAAATTTTCTCTCAAATAGTTATGCAATGTCATACACATCATCAAACATACCACAATTACCAAGTTGTCCAAACAAGAAGACCGTCTCCTCAGCCCGTGCCCCCTACACGTGCGGCTTCGTCACCCGCAGTCCAGATGTACTTGCAGTCCTCAGTGCTTCCAGCGCGCGCTGCCACTCGCGGGAGGATCCCAAAGCAGAGATCAAGGCATTGAAGGTGACCACGTCATGCACCACCTCGGATGAGGGGCCAATAGGGGCCATGGGCAGCAAATGAACATTCACAATAAGGTGAATAGCTATGGTTCAGAATGGTCTTTAATCCTTCATACTTGAGCTAACTCTGTCTATTCTGTTTTGATGCTGCATACTGTAACTAACTTGTGACCATGCCAACTGATCCAGACTTTGCTGTTGGGCCACCTGCTGTCTGGGCATCTCCTGCAATAGCAAGAGTGCAACTTGCCATCGACCTGCGCTGCCACACGCCGTGATGGCGGAGTTGTAGGAGATGGTGTCCGACATCGCATGGGACAAGAGCTGCAAAGCCCATCTCCACTGCAGGTTCTCACCGCAAGCATTGATAGCTACATTCAACCTGGGCAAACGGCGGCCATCTCAAACAAACAACTTGTGTCAGCTCAAATACGTGGTGTCGTTGTAGGAACTTGGGGCAAACAGTGGCAAACATCAGCACACTTCTATGATGGACGACATAATAACTACTCCCTCTTTGCCTCAATACTCCGATCAAAATAGGGCTAAGCGGCTGCGCATGGATGATCGTGAAAACAAACCCTGGAACCCGGAGGATTCATTCAAGGCTGTCGGCATTATCTTTTTGAACCATGTCTTTAAAGGAGGCTGGGGATAGCCAGGGATGTTTGCATCTGCCTGCCACGCAGCTGTCCTCAGGCCTGTGACCAGAAAAACCATGGCAGTGCAATCTCTTCTTTTGACGGGGTTCACTCAAGAATGAGAAAGGGTTATACAGTTATACAGGTAAACTAGCCAAGACACAACAAAAACCTGTATCCGTTCTTTGTTGAATGTCTTGATGAATTATAGAAGACGAAGCACATAGCTGAAATGTGCTGAAACCACCGGCAGGCAACAAAATTGAGTTCTGCGGCCCCTTGATCCACAAACGCAATGCATCCTGCCAGTGACCACCAGCACCACATGCAGCAATGGCCGCAGCATAGGTGATGGCATCAGCACCCGTACATTTTCTCGCCAAACCTGCGATGCAGCGGGATCACACAGCCGGTAACTTGTCCTCAACGAGGGGTATCTCACATCCACCAATCGGTCTGTTGCCCTGGAAATCACCTGTGATTGTATTTCAATTACCGTAACCTTCGTTTGAGTGCCTGTTCCCATGCGAAACTGAGCATTGGAAAGTGGGGATCGCCATCTATAGCCAGCCAGCCCCGCTTTGAGGGTCTCCCGCATCATCACGAAAAAGTTCATTCTTCGAAGACCAATTTTGATAAAACACAATTCAGGGAGTCCAATCTTATACTTGTGAGAGGTATCTTAACACCCTAAGAGCTTCAATTTCACCCCCACCTCTTCCCTCCTCCATCTGCTGCAGCAGTTCCAGCACCAAGGTCCATTGAGCTGCGCGTTGCAGGGACGTGGCCAGGACATTCACCGTGGTCAACGTGACGTCCTGGGGCCGAGCAGCTGCCATGTCCAAGGACTCTTCCCAGTGGCCGCCAAAGCTCAGGGCGCTCATGATGGCAGTAGTCACCACCTAGGGGACGCCATTCGAAATGGACGACACGATCTGGATTGTTAAGGTACCCAAGCAATGCCAATTCATGGGACAAACTCTTCTTTGAGTCAGCGTCTGCTTGAAGATGCTCTGAAATGGTTGCGAGTTTAGGAATTCACTAGTGCCCAAACCAGCAAATCAGGTAAATTGAACCGTTTGCCCTCAAAAATGAATGGAAGTCCTTCGACTTTTCGGGCATGTCACCTCAAAAGTACAAGTCGTAAGCAAACAGACTCTAGAATGTTCATTCTGTTGGAATTGCGTATTGTTCCGTTCCTGTTCCTACAACATTTCTGACTTGCTTACCCATTGGTTGTATCCACCTGCATTTGATCGGAAACGATATGTGTTCGAGTGTGTTCGTGCAAATAAATGTGTACATTTACATGTTCACAGGTCTAGTAGTGTCTAGTCACAATGTGCATATATGGGCAACCTCCCCACAAACTAGGAGTCAACTTTGAAGATTATGAGGCCATGCCTACACGAGATCTTGGTGCTGACTGCCCCTAGTGGCCAGTCCAAGCCAAACTGTCGCCCTCCCATAGTTGCAAAGAGAGCTACTACATCGGCTTCCAGTCCTGGTGCCACTGTGCAGGCTCTCCACTGGTTTGAAGGGGGACATCAACTGGGCAACCGCATGGAAGTTCACAACGACATGTACGAATTTGCTTGTGAATATCTGAAGGCTAGGCATTGCGAGGCATTGTTTTATCATGTTTCATCCTTTTTTCATTCATTTTTGGGATGTTTACCGGAGGAACTTGTGTGCAGCACGTCGTGATGATGAAGCCAACTTAGGCACCTGTTAGCTTTGAAGTGATAGAAGTTGATGGTTCTTTCCTGTTGAACTTGGCCATGACAGCTATGACTAAACGAGTACACGGTACACATTTGGGTCCCGAAAACGATGGCGTCATTTTTGGGGTGGGTCCTCTGGGGCAGCTCAACCCAACACATAAGACGGAGATGGCTCATTGAGTTGGTGACGTACTATGGGACTATGTGGGACCTCTGTGGATCTAGCAGTACCTCATCAGTTCTTTGAAACATGTCACGAATCCACCGTTGTAAGCCCCTGGAACGACAAAGTTGACAACCAACCAACCAAGATCAATCAAGATCAACCCAGATCAACGAAGCAACCACCCACCCACCCAACCACCCAACCACCCAAGATCAACCAAGCAACCAACCACCCAACCAGTAAAACCACCAGCTCTAGTCCCTGAGAGCCACCCAGCCGAGTCCTTGGTTTTGCATGTCATTCAGCAACTTCAGGGCCCATGGCCAGGAGGCTGTGTCACAACAGGCGCTGATGGCAGCGCTGTAGGTCATGGCGTTGGGAGATGGCATGGATGGATCGGACATGCGATCCAACACCTGGTTGAGCCAGTGGTTCATCATCTCAGGTGGGGTGGGAAAATGGTAGAAATGTATGGATATACATCATTACAAAAAAACATAAAGGGTTGAAAAATACGGGAAATATATGGAAAGATATATATATATATATATGGAAATCGTTACCTGCTCTTCAAGCACCAACCACTTCGTACCGCTGGCTTTCGGCAACCCCAAAGCCGCTCGGCTGGATTTCGGCGCCTCCAAAGCATCTTCCCAACGCTTTGCAGAGGCGTAGGCGCTGACGAGGCTGCTGAAGCTGATGACGTCTGCCTGGAACCAAACGTGGATAGATCCGCAGCTAAGGCTGAGCCATCATCAACCGTAACCACCATTATTAACCAGTGTAATGATTGACAACCATCATATACTGTAATCACTGTTATCGACCAACATATTGGATTACAAAAGAAGTCCTTATTCATCATCAATAGTGCACTTATTAAGCGTATTAACCATCCTTGGCTCTTACACCATAGTTAACCCTCGTAAACACCAGCATAAAATCTGATTGATTAGCAACTGGATTTCCAAAATCTTATGTAGTTCCGAATCAGGCTAAAAAGTTAAAGTTCAATCAATAACCCATTGCAATGGATTAGTTATCCAATGATATATGATGACTTAACCACAGTGGTCCCTAACCCTAATGAACCATGACCAACCAAATTAATCCTCATTAACACTTATCAAGCATTATCTGAGCATTATCCTAACCATGATTGACAGTTTCCCATTAACAATTACCACCAGTTCACCATCATCAAAACCAATTCACCTACTCAACCTTCATAAGCAGTCATTAGCCAATATTGAATAATCCTAACCATTACTAGACTACAACCATTTCACGCCATTTTTTAGCCATGACTAATCAATCATAATGATCCATCATCTTCACCGCTGCATCTGCTGGATAAGCTGCCACGCCTGCAGATCCTCCCTGGCCATGTGCTGCAACAACTCCACGGACCATTGCCACTGCTGCCCTTTGGCGCAGGCGCCTCAGGCGTTTCGTGGAATGATGCGAGCTGTCAGTCATGGCTAGCTGGTTGGTGGTTTCAAGCCCTATCAAAAAAATGGTTGTTAATAAACCAACCCTTTTTTAGTAGGGAAAATAACAAATCTTTGAACCCAGCTGGTCACACCACGCTCGATCATGATGTGGGGGCATCATGGGGTCAATTTTCCGGGCCTCAGTTGACCGGCGGAGATTTCAAGGGAGCTATGGCTTTCACGTCACCAGAAAGACCAGGCTGCGGTAAAACTCTCATGTCGGTATTGAAAGCAAACAGCCTTTGCCAATGAGCATGGAATGTCATGGAAAAACATCATTGAAGTCTGTAAAAAGGCAACATTTCTGAGAGAAAGAGAACCATGCGGTGAGACAAGCATGGCACACGGGGTGGTCTCCCCGCTTTGCAGTGCCTGAGAATGGCTACACAACATAGCCCAAAGTCCATGCGCATGCCTATTGCATTGGCTTGGTAACAATTAGAATGGCCCACGTGGGCATATCTTAGATACCTTTCTGCCTAGCATCATTTTAACTACACAAAAAACGGAAGTCGTAATCAGCCAAATTGGCACATGTTCACAACATGTTCTGAAATCCGATTAAACAAGCATTCGAAAACGACAACACGTGCATACAGCATACACATGCCTCTAAGGGTGTGGTGAACATAATATCTCTGCTCCTGTCTTCATTCACTACTATGATTAATTACAAACACTGGTGAACCGTGCCTGACTGCTTGATTAATGGAAGCCTGGTCAACCACCATTTTCTGTTGGAACTGGATCAAACTGTATATTTCTGGTTGACGGTGAATCATGCAAACCTTGTTGAGACACACACACACACAACACACACTGAGAAAATGCAAATGCATAAGATGATGCAACATGAAATTATCATCTTGGTCAATTCTTTCCGGCTCACAGATTGATGTTTCGACACACACACACATCACATAAATACATATTGATACGTCTTGCAACGAGTGACAACAGGGAAACAAACGCAACAATGAACATGGGGCAAACCACTCCTTTGGACACCATCACCATGTCGTAAGAGAATGCTGTGGTTTCCTGTTTACCAACTCAAACATAGGCACAATAAAAATTGATAAGTCCGACAAGTAATGCAGTGCCACATCGGGCCATCCACTCCGGTCCCCTGGTACACAACAGCTCACTCCAGCAAGACTTGATACCACAGACTATCCTCAAAAACTTCGGGAAATTGGGGTGTTTCATAGCCAACTCTGGACAGCCAATTGAACGGTGTCAAGTAACCATACTCAGTGGTACATCCAACCGTAGTACAGGAAGCAACTGGATTGCTTTTGATGCTGCTTCATCACCTTGAGACAAAAAACCCACAACTGGATCCGCAGAAAGCACAGCCAAGACACTGATGGCAGTGTTGCACACAATCAAATTCACCTGCTGGAGAGCCGGGATGGAACGATTTCAAGCGATGAATCAGCGATGAATCCTTTTAAGTTTCAGTATCAGTTACTTATCATCTAAGATAATATCATTTATATCTATCAATGTATATATATATATATATTAATGTAACTCAATAAACCACTTAAGCCACACAGTGTGTAGGCGTGAAACATTGCTCAACTTCATGGCAAAGGCTTCTCTCAACGCATACCTTGGAGGTATGCACCTCCCTTGAAATTTTTGTCTGCTTGACAGTGTATGCACACGCATCCGATACATTCCGATACCCTACGAGTAGATGTTGGTAAACCTTTTCCCGTGTAGCATCTGGAACTGTCTCTCACCAATCAAATGCCTTTAGTATCCGTTAGTAGCATCCTTCAACTATCTTCAACTAATTAAGGTTAATCAACCAACAAATGAAAATGACATCATTGATTAATCACATGCTGACCTGCCTGAATCCAGACATCGCGCACGAAGTTGATGGCTTCCAATGCTGCCTGCCATTGCCCACTCTGTTCGCATGCGCGGACCACGGCCCCGCAGGCATACACGTCCAGGGCGGATGTCGACGACAGAAGTGCCAAAGCTTCCGGCCAACCTCGGGGTGCGAAGCGCAGCCCAACAACCAGGTGTTGGTTAAGGGTAACTAAGGATTTACAATGGTTAATGATGCTGATTTGTAGTCGTTAACAACAACAGCAACAACAAATGGCATTGGTTGAAGACATGCAGCAACAACAGCAGCAGCAACAACCAGTGAAGAGATGGAAGGCGTCTGCGGATAACTTTTCCTAAAGATTCCTGAAGTAGCTACCTTCAAAATAATCGAAACTAAAACTGACAGGGGTTTTTCGAGGCGTCTATCTTTTTCACAATGTACTATTTTGATGCCTTTTATGTATCTTGTCACGTGAACTCACACAGCAATTCTAAGGGTAGCAAATTGTTAATGATTGTCTGTGCGACTCTAGATGACATTTGTTCTGCAGTCTGGAGTTTGAGGACAGCATCTGAGGGTTTTTTCTTAATCTGATGTGGACATGGAATGATATGGATATTGTTATTCTATGCGGTTCTACATTCTTCTGCCATGTGGCTTTCAATTTCTGTTCGCTGCAAATCGTTTTTTGGAATTGTGGATCGGCCCGGATACTTGTGCAACACCGACTACTGACCATTCTCAACCTTTGTCATTGAACGTGAGTTGGTATGAAATATGCACTTTTGATCGCGTTCAACAACTCTCAGCCATTGTCAGCCGTTGTGAACCATTACCAACCAGCATCTACCACTATCAAATCACTATCAGACCTTATCAGCCACGATCAGCAACGACCAAACCACTTGTCAACAATTGCAGTATTCAATCGCTACTCAACCACTATCAGCCCTTGTGAACCATATATTCACCATTCTCAACCACTCCTGAACAACTTATAAGCCATGAATCAAATCACCATTGTGCGGCACTATCAAGCATCATCAGCCAATATTGAATTATCAGCACTATTAGCCACCATTCAAGCACTATGAGCCACTATCAGCCAATATGGGGTTTCTCAAAATACGGAACCCCCTCAAATGGTTGGTTTATGAGACAAATGCTTAATGAAGGATGATTTGGGGGTTACCATATTGAACCACTATCAAAGCAGTATCTCAAGGCTCTCGAAGCATTTCAAAGCACCATTAGCTGCTGAGCCACGTCCCTGTCGTCCCAGGCGACCAATCAGCGCCACCCGCTGCTGCGACGCTTGCCGTTCGCGAAGCGCCGTTTCCCGGCGCGAAGCGTCGGCCATGCGACATGGCGCCGGCACAGGACCGTGGCGGCTGCCGGGATCACGTGGAAGCCCTGAAACCAATCCCTCAGCTGGGAGAAAAAAACGCAGAAGTTGAATCATTTAAATTATAACAGTTGTTAAAACATTTCAGTTAAAACATTTTATTTGAATCGTTTTACAGTAGTTGAATCTTGAGTAAAAACGATCAACAGTTGTGGCCGAGTGAGGGCCTAGCTGGCATTTGTCAAACCTTCCGCTAAGAGTTTTGAAAATATATTACGGAGAAAGAATTGATTTCCGACAAACTTAGGAAAACCCATGAAACCTGATTTGCAAGAAATGGGCATGGATCGTATAGATCAGTCTGGATCACCTCCGTTTTATTCCGTTTTGGTATGGATCGGGGGTATGGATAGCATGTGGGTTTTGGCTCTTGGTACATACCTGACTTTTTGAGCCGTGGCCATATTCATGTTTGCACATGTGGAGCAGTGCTCATGAAGCTGTGAGCCCAAGCTTCACGGATGTTCCTTCCGGAAATGGTGTCAAGAATGGTTCATTAATGAGGATTAGTGACGCTTAAGAATGGCTGGTTCGTTGTTATTACAATTTATTACTGCGTCACAATTGCTAATCTAATCCTCTACCAATACTCCACACTCATGTAGACTCAGGGATCATGTTCACTGCCCAGCTTGATAGTCTTAATCTTTCGAGGTCATCTACCAGTTGACTCTACGTCACTAGCAATACTGGCGCCATAGGTTTTTTCATGTTCTGTCAGCGGCTCTGGCTTTGCCAGAGGCTTGTCAAATGGCCAGAACAATGCGCGAAACGCACTGTGATAACATATGAAGAGTGATTTCTAGATAGTTTATAATTGCCACATAGTGGTTAGTCACAATCCATACCAGCTTAAAAGTTAACGCATCAATGCACCCTGGAAGACTGGGAATACGCAAATCGAGCACTGTTCTGAAGGTACAAATATGATGCTGCTCACTGGTCATGAAAGCGCTCAAACCACCTCAGTCCAAGACAAATGAGGACTCCAGCAGTTTGTTTTCATTTTGGTACATCAATCCCTAGCAATTTTGACAGTATAACAAGGCTGCAAATCGAAACTACAGTCCAAAATCGTGGGTGTGCAACCCTGCACTCAGTTGGCGGAAGCTGAGTTCTAGGCAAAAATCATGATATGATTTGCTGCTCATTGCATAGGTAACTACCATGATTTGCTTGCAATTAACCACGCAAACCATAGAAATCATAGATTTTCACCCTGAAACGATGCTACATTGCTGTTTCACCGCTCATCGGCTGAGCCCATGGCGGACTCAGTGGGTGTCAACTGGCCGGTGAAATCCGGGGACCAGGGCACCGCTTTTGGCCACCAAACATGGGCACTGAATCAATGGCAATGGGGAATTTCACCACTCCGAAAGGTCCAGACACTGAACATCCCCAAACACTGGGATGGCTTCAAATCAACTGCGCAGATCGCACATTCACAACAAATTTTGAAGCACTAATTTTCGATTGCTTCTCCTGTTTGTATTGTTTCTTACTTGCCGTGGCATGAGCTATTGCAATCATCTTCTACTCAACCAGCCAATAGAAACAATAGACGACATGGATTCAGCAAGCTCCTGTCTGATTCAAGAAATTCCTAGATCGAATGATAACAATCAGTGCAAAACTGTAGAATGCAAGAAAATTATATAAGTAAAACAGTTCATGAACCAGGGTTACAAGATCAACCCTGTTTTTCTTGCAGGAATAACCATCCTCCAAACTAACTAGCCGACAGGTTCTTTTGACATTGCTGAAACCATCTCAAACCTGCTGTTCTAGGGGGGTCCCAGCCATGCCCCCAGCCGTTCATCGGAATTCCCTGGTGGTCATGGCTGCACGGTTTGAAAGTTGTGTTTCAATGTCATCTTATTGATTGCTTTACAGTGAGCTTATCGCTTCATCAGTGAGTTTCTTGACAGGCTTCAGAAGTCTCCTTCATGCCTATTCCGGAAACCTTATTCATTGACAATATTCCATTATCAATCACCGAGAAGCTCGAATGACCACGAGTTGTTCCATGCATTCCCATGGCTGGCAACATTCCCCTTGCTGTGAAAGGACATCATCCCGTTCCCAACAACACAACGACGAACCTCCAAGTCTGTCTGTACCTGAGCCGCACGCCAATTCCAAAATATCGGATCCCGGGGAGTTGAGCCACACAAGGGACCAATTCCGAAATGGGTAAACGGACATCCGTAGGCAAGAAGGATGGCAATGGTTATCGGGGTTTTTGATTATTGATTATTGCTTATGATTATTGTGTATTAATCATTGCTTATGCTTACAGGAATCATATCACTGGTAATTGGTTACACGTGTTTCCTTGCAACCAGCACATACCAGCACTATGACCCGCTGCATGTAGAAACCAATAGGTCTCTTACACCGCATCCCTGGATCGCGTGGCAATCTCTGGCCCCTGCCCACCAGAGCACGCCTTCATTTCACTCGTGGATTTGGGAGACCCCTCAAAACAAGCAGTTCACCATGATCAATCAACCACTATTGATATCCATCATGCTTAAGTGACCAACCATCACGATGAACCATCTTAACATTCATTAACTCCGTTGATTCCAAGCCCACTGACTCGGCTGTCCCCAAGTCTTAGCGCAGCGCCAGGACCCCACAGGCTAGCTGGTGGCACCGCCTGAGTAGCCCCACCAGCATCGTGGGGAACGCTGCCATGTCATCAATCACCACTGAGGCCTGGCCGGTGATCGCTTCCGGTCACCAAGCAGATCGCAGGTCATCGCAGGTCACCTGCTGCAGGTCACCTATCTCAAAGGTGGTCGTTTGGTGTTGGCTGGGTAGATATGCACTGTAGCTGTTTCTCAAGCCATAGGGAACCCCAACAATGGTTGACAAATGTTGACATTGGGTGATTTGGGGTGTTGCTGAGTGCACCCCACCCCCCATATTACTCATATAGCCATCAAGACTTCGAGGCTGCCCAAAACCGGTGGATCCGCGCCTGTTCATGGCCAATGAAGGAGGACACCTGCAACAGGTGCCCAAGGACATCAATATCGTTTGGTTGCCAGTCCCAGGGATAGGAAGAACCAACCCATAACGAATATTGACAAACATCAATGTTCTTCCAACAACGGCACGTGATTCTTGAAGCTCTGGATTGATTGTTCATGGATGACATGATTGTTCATGGATGACAATGCGACAATGACCAAGGACTGGCAAGCAGTTTATCTCCGGTCAAGCCGCAACAGTGCATTCAGTATCCGTAGTTAGCGATGCCCAAGAAACAAACCTGTCTTGGCCATTGGGATATCTCGGAATGTTCAGCTAAATACCCTGGTTATTTCTTTGGCAATGGAGATCAATATTCAGAATACCCCTCATGTTTGATGCTACGAGTAAATCCCATGGATGATTGATGTGGATCTCGTCTCCATGGAACCCCCCATGGTCTCAGTCCTCCCTGGTTTGTCTTATCTGGCAACGACCTATCCCCACTTCTGGGCAGGGCTGCTGGCTGTGCCAGCCCGCCTCGTCCTCCTCAAAAGTTGCGCTGCTGGAGACTTTCACCTGAAGCCTTGGAGGCAACAAACCACTGGAGGGAGCGATTACAACCCATGAACCGCCAGCATCATCATCATCATCATCATCATCATCATCATCATCATCATCATCCTCATAATTCATCTTTTGTCATTCATCATGCATCGTTCACCATTCATCGATAATCATTCATCCATCATCATTCATCCATCATCATTCATCCATGGTCATTCATCCATCGTCATTCATCCATCGTCATTCATCCATCGTCATTCATCCATCGTCATTCATCCATCGTCATTCATCCATCATCATTCATCCATCGTCATTCATCCATCGTCATTCATCCATCAACATCATCATCATCATCATCATCATCCTCATAATTCATCTTTTGTCAATCGTCATTCATCCATCGTCATTCATCCATCGTCATTCATCCATCGTCATTCATCCATCGTCATTCATCCATAGTCATTCATCCATCATCATTCATCCATGGTCATTCATCCATCGTCATTCATCCATCGTCATCCATCCACCATCATTCATCCACCAACATCATCATCATCATCATCGTCATCATCATCATCATCATCGTCATCATCATCATCATCATCGTCATCATCATCATCATCATCGTCATCATCATCATCATCATCGTCATCATCATCATCATCATCGTCATCATCATCATCATCATCGTCATCATCATCATCATCATCGTCATCATCATCATCATCATCGTCATCATCATCATCATCATCGTCATCATCATCATCATCATCGTCATCATCATCATCATCATCGTCATCATCATCATCATCATCGTCATCATCATCATCATCATCGTCATCATCATCATCATCATCGTCATCATCATCATCATCATCGTCATCATCATCATCATCATCGTCATCATCATCATCATCATCGTCATCATCATCATCATCATCGTCATCATCATCATCATCATCGTCATCATCATCATCATCATCGTCATCATCATCATCATCATCGTCATCATCATCATCATCATCGTCATCATCATCATCATCATCGTCATCATCATCATCATCATCGTCATCATCATCATCATCATCGTCATCATCATCATCATCATCGTCATCATCATCATCATCATCGTCATCATCATCATCATCATCGTCATCATCATCATCATCATCGTCATCATCATCATCATCATCGTCATCATCATCATCATCATCGTCATCATCATCATCATCATCGTCATCATCATCATCATCATCGTCATCATCATCATCATCATCGTCATCATCATCATCATCATCGTCATCATCATCATCATCATCGTCATCATCATCATCATCATCGTCATCATCATCATCATCATCGTCATCATCATCATCATCATCGTCATCATCATCATCATCATCGTCATCATCATCATCATCATCGTCATCATCATCATCATCATCCTCATAATTCATCTTTTGTCATTCATCATGCATCGTTCACCATTCATCGATAATCATTCATCCATCATCATCCATCCTTCATCATTCATCCATGGTCATTCATCCATGGTCATTCATTTATCGTCATTCATCCATCATCATTCATCCATCGTCATTCATCCATCGTCATTCATCCATCGTCATTCATCCATCGCCATTCATCCATCGTCATTCATCCATCAACATCATCATCATCATCATCATCATCAAAATCATCATCACCATCACCATCACATCACCATCACCATCACATCACCATCACCATCACCATCACCATCACCATCACCATCACCGTCACCATCACCATCACCATCACCATCAACAATCAGTCTTCATCATTATCATCATCCTCATCATTCATTATTTGTCATTCATCATTCATCGTTCTTCATTCATCCATCATCATTCGTCCATCATCATTCGTCCATCATCATTCGCCCATCATCATTCAACCATTGTCATTCATCCATCATCATTCATCCATCATCATTCATCCATCATCATCATCATGCTCATCATTCATCACTTGTCATTCATCATTAATCATTCATCATTCATCCATCATCGTTCATCCATCATCGTTCATCCATCATCATTCATCCATCGTCATTCATCCACATCATCATCGGCATTGTAACTACGAGCAGCTATAAAATTGATGCGTATCAGCCACTTGTTCCCACTAACCACCTGTTGACATGGCAGGTTTGCTCATCACCAGCTCAACACCCCATGCTGAGCATCCCTGACAGTTCGGTCTTCAGGGCTTCAGCCTTAACGACTGATGTCGTCAAAGATGGGTGGTTCATGCACAGGGATCTCCCATGTCCCATGGATCTTCCGGATATTGCCAGCTATTATTGCTCAACCCCGAGGAATTGTAGACATTACCGTAATATCAGTGGTGATTTCAGTATCTCCCTTGATATTCGATAGAGCAATGAGTTGAAGATTGGCGGTTGGGAGGTGGACGAATCTCCCAATGCCCATCTGCTTATGCTTGGGTATGGGCCGGTAACCACGTAGACGACACATACTGCAGGAGTTTTCGCAAGAGTGAAGCAATTTCGAAAGTTGGAACTTAGAATCCAGGCTGGGATACGCAGGAATCTTCAATTACTCATAACCCTATTTCAAGCCCCATGAAACAATCGAAGATTGTGGCTACAGTATGGTGACCGCTGACAATCGCTTTGCCCATGGCTTCTCCATTGGTTTCCATCACTTTTCCCTAGGTTTCCCTAGTTTTCCATGGGTTTCCATAGGTCTTCCAGAGGCCTTCCATACATTTTCCCTCGGTTTCCATAGATTTCCCCAGGTTTCCCATAGGTTTCCCATAGGTTTCGCATGGGTTTCCCATGGCTTTCCAGGCGAGCAACGCGCGGAAGTTCCACAAGTTCCCCACCGGTTTCCAGGGCGCCTCGGCCATCTCCACGGCCTCGATCTCGGCGAAGCTCGCTGCGCTCCCGCAGGCCTCGCTCTATCGGGCTGAAGGATTCAGGTTATTCCCCGCTGGTAAATTAACACAGCAATATTACACTAAGCTATGTTATTTCTCAAAATATAGGTAATTACTACCTATATGGTATTGAGGTTATTACACTATGGCAATGGGAAATCACCATATAGGTGTTTCTCAAGCCATAGGGGTACCCCTGAATCATGGGCAATATTAATCTAATATAGGTGTAAATTCACATAGCAATGGCTGTTTCTCAAGCCATAGGGGACCCTAATAATGGTTGGTTTATTACTATTCATGACTATTGATGGATGATTTGGGGGGTCCCCTATTTTGAGAAACACCCAATGGGAAATCACCATATGTTACAGAGAAACCCAGGGAAGCTATCAATAACTGATGGATTTTCCGTTGCTTTGTTAGATTACCAGTGTGTAACAGCTTCTTATGCTTATTTAAGCTGAGATTAACTGAGGTTATAAACTTGATTAAGCTGAGTTATCTATAAGCTTATAATCATCAGCTTCTTAAGGCCGAGGTTATAAATAAGTCATAAACTTGAGGGATCATAAAGCTCTCGTTGAGGTTATCACACGAAGTTACACTCAATAAATGGTCGTTGACAGCTTATTAAGGTTACTATGGGTTATCATGGGTTTACTTGGGTTGTAACCCTTGAATATTATCAATGATAGCCAAGGGTTATCATGGCTTTATCAATGAAGTTATCATTGAATGATGCTTGACTGCTGGCTGTTCCAATGAATGGGCTTGTCATGGGTTACTTATGAATGGGTGTTCACAGGGTGATGGTTAATCAATCAATGAAGGATGCTTGATTGATAAACAACTGAAGGGAGATTTAGACCTCATCTAACATCACAGCGAACACACAAGGAGTCCCTCAACTCCCGTGGTTAAAAACAGAGGCCAGTAACTGATGAATGGGGGTATCAGCTTATTTGGTTGTTAAGAATGATGATTACTGCCGATGGATCGTGGGGTATTGACCACTGATTTTATTGAAATGATTGTTGATGATGGTTGTTCATAGGGTGATGGTTATTAGTAGGCTGTTAATCAATGATGGCTCAACGATGGTTATTGAGAATGATTGTTGATTACTGTAACAGCTGATTTAAGGCTGATGCAGGTTTCACTATTACACTATATAAAAGGATGATTCTGGATATATTTTCTGGTTAATAATGCTTATCACTTCTCGGTAACATCTTGGAATAGTGATTGTTTCTTGACAATAGTTCTTACTAATGGTTATTGATATTGGATTTTGACAATTGATTGTTGGCTTCCAACAATTATTCATGGTTATATAACTCCCTAAATACACAACCTGAAAATAGTGCCAAAGTTATCAACGTGAAACATATATAAGCACATTATCTACTGCCACTGATGTAACGGTCATGAAGCATCATGAAGCATCGCTATTCTTCATGGTAGAACGCTATAATTGAATGATGCAATGGTTGATGGTCGTTATCAAAAATGATGATCAATCATGGTTGTCGAATCTATTCACAGTTGGTTGTGGTTTTAGCGGGCAATGATCTCAATGGTCCTTCAATAGTTTTTAACAATGGTCGTTCATGGTCAGTATGTCATGTAAAGGGATAAACATTAATTACCCATGACCAAGACGGTTCAGATCCCAATGATCGATGACCATCAACGATGACTTTTTCATAACAGTCAATGTGTTGTGGAGAGCGCTGGCCACGTCATGCTAGATGAGAATAGTTGATGATGATCATGAACTGTTATGATTCAATTATGATCATTGAACAACTACCAGTTTGACAACTCGTTCCGATAAACAAGTAGTGAAAACTATGCAGCTGGAAGCAAGTTGAGCAACCCCCACTCTTTGGAAATCCACCCGTTTCAAGCTATGGCACCAGGGGCTAAAAGCTTCGTTGTGACCACCCCACCTCATCAAGAGCCGTCACAGACTCCTGGCATCGAAGGAATTGGATACCAAAAGTGGGAACAACCCCATAAGACATCTACTGATAAGGGGGCAAGAACCCATAGTAAACAATAATATACCATTTGTATGCCATACTACAGGTGAATGGTTGTGAATGATAGCGGGACCCACGACGGGTACCTGCAACCATTGGTTGATGTGATCTGAGTTCTGAAGCCAACAATTTTATATGGACAACCCATGTCTTGGGAACCCAAATAGGAACCCAAAATGCCATCAAGATCCAGCAAGATTTGAAGTTTCGGAAAAACCAACAGGAGATCATGGAATCTATGTACGACCTCAAGCATTAGAATGCTACGCCAAGGTAAAGGACAAGCTATGGGTGATTTAACCACCAAACTCACTGGATCGAAAACCCAACTGAATGACAAACACAACTCCGATCCAACCGGCATCAGTATCATCAAAATGGCTCTGTCAGTCAGGGCACTGCACAGTGTACTGATCCAGCCATGCACAACCCATGATGCACCAGCGCTGTCCTTGAGGGCAAAGAGTCCAATGAAGAACAACGACAGCCTGGCCAAGCGTTCATGCTTATGCTGACCATGTTTCTGGACGGAAGCCACCCGTCGTCAATAGGAAACACCTCAAAAATCCTCAAATGACGTGATGTGAAACCAATGCTCACAATGGGCTCCATGCGTGCAAGCAATGATCTACGGGTATGGTGACCGGTTACGTTTCACACATGTTTATCGAACCCAACTAATCAAAGGATGAACAAAGAACACAGTGAGCACTACTTTCGTAACCATAGGTTTCCCAAGTTTCACGATTCAACAACGAATCATGTGACGGTGACTTTTAATTTGAGATCTATGGCATCTATGGTTGATATGACTAGAAATCCCGGCCAAGCAATCAGCATCAGCATGACCCTAAGACCATCCTCAATCATAATGATCGATCCTTGTCATGATCATGATCTAAGTACCAACCCCTGGATCTCATCGTGCCTGAACATCTTGCTGCCGCCAGGATTCAAATCGGTTCGGTTCGCGGAGCTCACCTTGGTGCCACGGGGCGAAAACAGAGTGCCGCTCGCTGCGAGGCGAAAGCTGGGCCACCCAACTGTAGGCGAAGGGGTTCCCTACTCAGCTCCCATTGAGCCCACAGCCGCGCGTGGTGGAAAACATGCAGAGTTGGATGGGAGGTGCATTCACTGCTCTGAATTGTACGGATTGTGTTGGAAACTAGTACAATGATCATCTATGATCATCTTGAGACCCATTATACTATAGATTGCTGATAGGCAACAATGACTCACCAAAAATTTAGTTCAAAAACGCTGCCTACACTCTGCATCAAGGTACGAAGCATGCAGTTCTGAAGAGGCTCGTTTTTCGCAGCACGAGGAGGTCCGGTCGCGATATCTTGCAGCATGGGGCTTTCGGTCCTGTTTTGTTGTTGGCCACTGTGCGACTGTCTTGCCATCTCTGCCGTTGCTTCATCAGCTCCAACGCCTCCCAGGCTGCCGGCAACATTGTACCGGTACCGAGCATGGCCAGTAGCCGTCATCGATACCGTTGGAGGAGGGGCAGGGGGGGGGTGGGAACACACCGGCACCATTCGCAGCCTCGCAGCCTGCCAAGCGATAACCACCGAGCCATGGATCAATTAATTAATAATTCTTCAACCTGGCTCAGCATCATTCACCACCGTTACACCTAAAGCATGATCAAATGATAACATACCACATAATGCGAATAATTACAGAAGGCATATCAACTTTCATCAAACACCATGATCAACTGCAAGTTCTCACCATCTCTTTTTCTCTCTATTCCCAATTTTCTTGTGGGAGTTTTGATCCCCTAATTCAAAAAATCATGTAAGTAATTCACCATTAGCCGACCAACATCATCCCCTTGTCGATAACCATATGGTTAACCACTTCTAACCACTTCTAACCAGCTCTAACCAGTTGCAACCCCATGGTCTATCACTTGCAACCACTCCAAACCACTTCCAACCATGGAACCACTAACCACTCAGCAGTTCATCAGCTAACCAGCTCTAACCAGCTCCAACCACTTCCAACCATGGCTCCAACCAGCTCCAACCATAGCTACATAGCCATGCTCCAACCACTTCCAACCATGGCTACCTAACCATGGAGCTGCTCACCTCACGGCGCGCCCTGGCGCCTCTCCGATAGCCTTGGCCTCCGCCGGGTGCTGCACGGCCCAGCGCATCAAGCGCCGCAGCTGCGCCCGCGACGGCACGGCCCAGC
>VSDK01014871.1:94093-155701 GCA_009767595.1 Symbiodinium kawagutii
AACATTGTTTTCCGGATGGCCGGGCAATCAGCCTGATTGAAGGGTCTTCACTGCAAGCACTGCACGTTCCTGCCGACTGATATATTGATATGCTGTTTGACAGGCTGACATAAACAATGACCTGCCAGGTAAAGCAAATGCTTTGGCTCAGGTGGTTCACTGCCATGTTTGGGAATGTTTAAGCAAACGTGTTGAGAGCTCTGGAGTATACTTTACACTGCCAACTGACATGTTGATATGCTGTTTGACAGACTGACATACACAATGACGTGCCAGGTGTAGCAAATGCTTTAGCTCAGGTGGTTCACTGCCATATGTGGGCATGTTTAAGCAAACCTAATGCTTTGGCTCAGGTGGTTCACTGCCATATGTGGGCATGTTTAAGCAAACGTGTTGAGAGCTCTGGAGTGTACGTCACACTGCCAACTGACATGTTGATATGCTGTGAGAAAGCCTGACATGCACAATGACGTGCCAGGTGAAACCAATGATCGGCACAGCTAGTTGCATGTTGTTTTAGCTCTATATTTTTTGGGAGTCTTGGAGATGTCGTGGAATCAGCCTGATTGAAGGGTTTTTACTGCAAGCACTGCACGTTTCTGCCGACTGACATGTTGATATGCAGACAAAAGTGCAGTCAACAAGCTGATTTGACATGTCATGGTGGGGATCACTCGAAGTAAAGTAATTGAATGATATAATCGTGTTGTATCCGTTGTATATTATTGTGCATACACACATCTCTCTATATATAAAAAAAACATACACAAATAACATGCATTTTGATGCATTCTTTTTTTTTTTGTGTGTGTGTAATTTTTCATACAGTATGAAACTGTCAGCTGTCATTAAGTCACCAGACCAAATCTCTGCGTCTGAGCGTCCGTGGAGCCACTCCAATTGGTTGCGATCACTGGAAGGGCCATAGACATTGCCTCCACATGTGGTCGCCCCCAACCTTCACCTGGCTCATGGGTGCTGGGCCATGGCAATGACGGTAAGGGCCAGTCAAGGGAGATCAAATTGGGGTCAAGTTTGGATCAACTTTGGGTCAAACTTGGGTCAAAACCTCACTTTCACTTCGGGGATGTTTGGAGGCGTTTGAATTCACTTCGATATGCAGCTGGTCTGTGTGTGTGTGTCGGCTACGTCAAGGCGACTGCCAAAATGCCAGTGCATAGTCCTTCTATTGGTTGGACAAAGATGAGTTTAGAACAATACGGCTGTGGCAAATAATATCAAATTAATATGCAAATTACAATCACTAGCAACCGGCAATGAGTTTGATGCCACTACTGCGTGCAGATTTAAGTAGTTGACTCCCGAAAACTACAATCGAACATGATCAAGCCATCCCTGATTTTAATCATCTTCGCAAAAGAAATTTGAAATTACTCTTTGAGTGGCGTACACATTGACCATGACCTTTCTTGATTCGTTGGTTGTGGTGGTGGCATAGCTACCACCGGCATTGCTGGTCTTCACTGGTCCCCTTGGCACAATCTCCAGCAGTAGCACCCCATGGCCAACCACCCAGCGCCCACCTCGGCTGGGCAGCACGAAGGCATCTGCTGCTCGGTAGAGCCGTGGCAAATCCTTCAGGGCCAAGTCATTGGACAGAAGCCTCAACAACGCTGGGCTAAGCATGACAAAAACCCATGGGTGTAAGGGCTCAACATCAACAGAACCCATGGGTGTAACCACCAAGAACCACCAAGAACCACCAAGAACCACCAAAAACCCGTGGTTTTGACATGATTTGATCACCAAAACCCGTGGTTTCGACGCTGTTTCACCACCAAGAAATCAGCTTTCATAGCTATTGCGGCTGGGGAAACCACTGTGAAACAGTGAGGACTGAGGATTTTCTGAGTCACCGGTCTGCAGCTGGAATGGCTTCTAATACGCAATGTATGAAAATCTCGTACTTCCGCACGGACTTCTGCGGTTTTTCCATTCTTTTCCGTCTGATTCCCCAAAGTTCAATGAGTTCAACATAATGCTTCTCCCAACAAGGCCTTTGAATTAGTCTGGTTTCCATGGGTCTGGACTGCATCAGGTGCTCGGGGTTAGTTGGCCGGTTCCATCCGGTTCCTTGCTTACTGATTCTCTTGCTTCGTTCAAGGCACTGGAGTAGCGCACTAGGTGCAACCAATCTGGCAACTCTTGAAACCATAACCCAGCTGTGCTGCTCAGACTTTGCCAAAATAAAGGGTGCAGCTACGACAGGTCCGCAAGATTGCTGGGATCATGCTGACGATTGACTGGTACATTCTGAATGATGTTCTTTAGTAATTGACTCAACGACAACATCTGAATAAAAGGAGCCCAAGAGGCCTCAAGGGGCTTAATTTCACCTTCTGAAGAGCCCATCTCTCCAGGTCTTTCTCCAACTGAAGCGGCATCCCCGGCAGCCATGAGCTTGATCAGCGACCAAGGGACTTGTAGTCTGCGGGATTCTTTGCATCACCACCGGCCTGAGCCTTGTGAATCTCCTGCAGCACCTGACAAGTGACAATGACGACATCTGTTGCTGACTAGCTGTTGTGGTCACCATCAAATTTTGCTTCAAATAAGTTTCAAAGTAGACAAGGCGGCTTGGTTTGAGAATGAAACTGGTAAAACGCGACGGCATGCCATCCACACAGCATGCCATCACCAACAACGTTGCAACCTAGACCCAATAACAACCGACTTCTAGCTCCAGATGTTTTTAACCCAAACTTGTGCTTCTCCTGTATCCAAAGCTGGTGGATCTGCAGTCTTGTAACTTGTGACCTAAGCACCTCAGTATCAGCACGTGTTCACATCCAGTTGTAACGACCGGAAGCCCCAACAAGCAGCTGGTTCTTGCTGTGGTTGCTCTTGTTGTTGCTGCTCTCCTTCATCATCGTTGTTGTTGTTGCTGCTGCTGTTGTTGTTATTGTTGCTATCGTTGTCGTGGTCGTTGCAGCTGTGGCTGTTCTTGCAGGTCTTGGTGGTGACATCACCCACACCTTGCGGTGAAAATCATCTCCGCTGTGGAAGGACTGCGTTTTGATGATCAGCAGGACATTGTCAGCTGCGCTGAACTCCTGGCAGCTGTCAACGTGAATCACCTGATGTGGAACAACCCAGGGACTAATGCATATAGATATACATATTATGTAATCCTCCCGTATTATATATGCAGAAGAGTATCTCACTTTATCTCGCCCTTGAACCCATTCTCAAACCAGAAACAAATCTAAAACGGGCAAGTGAACATCTTGATGGTGAATGTTTCGATTCTGTATATCCAAATGGAATCAAATGGTCAAGTTACAACAGTTGTAAGGTCGAAATTCACACAGCCTCACGAAGCAAACACTGGCTCTCACATTTGGTTCGGCGCCTCGAAGTAAGCGCGCAGCAAAATGTCCCAACCCTTTCGCTTCTCCCACTTGAAGACGGAGAGGAAGCGATACTGGCTCTGAACACCTTCATACCCGTTGGTCTTGACCGAAGACCCCGTCTTTGAATGGCTTTGATGGGTCAATTACATCTACTGGTCCGTCAATATCCGTTGTCCATTTCATTTGAAGTGCACCAGACATCAAATGGGACAACTTCCCGTGCAAGAAACCTACAGCTCTGCAGAGTCATGGGGCAATTGAAGTTGACCAGGTCTCTACAAGAGGCAAGTGATGTAAAAGGAGGTTCCAAACATGTACTCAAACAAGAAAACTATTCTCTTCCTTACGGATGCAAAGTCTTGCTTCAATACATCAGTTGTTCTTGGTTGAGAAATCTATCAATTCATTATTTTTGTCAACATTGACAACTAGCACTTGTGCGATACACTGATACTATCACTAATAATTGCTATATGTAATCATTATGTATCATCATTAACTAAGCATCATATCAAGCATCATATCGATCGTTCTCTAGCCTGATTTTTCCCCGAGGATTTTTCACTCAACCAGGCATCCAGGATCATCCAGGTCTCAGGGCTGCCTGGACCCAGGTCCAAGGGCTTCACTTCCTTAGGATCGAAGAGATCGGTGTCGACTGCCTACCGCTGTGCAAAGGTTGAACGGGAAGGTGCTGGTGATCACCCTGGGTTGGGCAAAGAAACCAGGAAAAGGATAACAACGGCTTGGAAAAAACCCGAAGTGTTGGGCCGCAAACGCATTGAAATTTCACTTCCCCAACTAAAAAAAAAACGACGTCTCGGGGGAATACCCCACTGGCGCACAATTTGTTCAGCGCTTGGGAATGCAAAACTTGTGAACTGCTCAGCTGCGAATCAGCGCTGGCAGCCTCTGGCACCACCACAATCTTCTCGCGCTTCACGCCACTGGACACGAACTGCTCCAGGCCGAAATGCGATGGAACCCACACCTGCACCGGGTTCCAACAGGTTCCAACGTTGGAGATCCCAGGAACCGCTGAAGGGTTGCTGTGGGGACCGGGTGCCATCCCAAGAAACCACAGAGTAGTCCATCTTCTTGGAATGTCCATCGGCCATCATCCGCCATCATCCGCCATCATCCGCCATCATCCGCCATCATCCGCCATCATCCGCCATCATCCGCCATGGCTTTGTTGTTTTATTTCAGATTTCATGTCTTTTGTTGGTGGTCTGTGGCACGAAAACATTCACCGATGACATCTTCCGTTGTTTTTCTTACAACAGTTTGGATGAAACAGAATGTTGACTGAAAGCAGTCTTTGGACATGACAATGACTATGTTTTGGATGGTCAATGGGTACATATTTTTGTTCCTTCTGGAACCATCAAAGCTGTGCGACCACGTCCACATTGTTGACATCATTCGCTCCGCAACCAAATCTTGTGCCCTCCCAACCCCTGCAGGGATCCTGGCAATACGTACCATGAAGGGTTACTTCATACTATGACACTGGAAACGGTTACTTATGAAAGTGGCTATGAATCTGAGATTGTAGACCATTCCTTAAAACTTGAAGTACTTTCGAGCTCTCATAAAACTACGCATATGATCTGTGATTGATGACGATCATGCATTTCAGCAACTACTATACATATACAATATAAACCCAATCAAACCACTAGCCACAGTGCCACCATGGTGCCACCAAACCACGAGTCACCAACTTGCCACCAATCCACCAGTAGACCTGCTGCCCTCGTGGCCCCACCTGGTCCATGCGATTCAGTCGCGGCACCCAGGACTCTGGAAGCCGGTCCGTCTCGTACATGCCACGGCCAATGCCTTGGGCCGCCATGGCGATGAATGCTTGGGGGATAAGAACATATAAGCAACAATTGGTATATAATTGGTATGTGATTGGCCTATATTTTTCCTCTTGATGTAGTTGTTACCCTATGTCTGGTTGTTTCCCTGCTTTGGGTCAAAACCCTGTACCCCTGGTTCCCCTATCATTAGCCATTGGTTTTCCTTATAGTTTGTTGGTCATTATCCCCCACTAGTGGTTGGTTGATATTGACCCAGCTCGCCATATATTCAGTATATCCACTACTATTGTTAATTATTACCCCCTATCGCCCTATCACTAACCATTAACCAGCTAGTTCACCAGTTGTTACCAATATGTAGTCGTTGCCCTATATCCGGCTGCCACCCGCCCCGGTATTGCTCACCCCCCCGGCAACTGCCATTCTGCTGAGCGGCTCAGCTGGGCTCCGCGAGGCGGGCATGGCTCGATGCGACCCCAGGAGAAGGCGCCGTCCTCGTGCCAGACGTCGGGACTCGGTGGCGGATGGCGGATGGCAATGAGTAGTCACTGATGGTTAGATGATGACTAGGCACTAAGGGTGAGATGTGGTTAGTCAATGATGGTTAGATGATGATTAGTCAAGGATGGTTAGATGGTTAGATTCAATGATGGTTAGATGTGGTTAGGGACTAAGGGTCAAATATATTTGAACATGGCTAAAGTATGGGTGCATACGCTTAGATATGGTTGGAAATCAGAGTTACTGATGGATTGATAATGCGATGTTATGCTATGGTTGACTGCAACTTCTGATGATTGATCATGCTCAAGAAGTTATGATAGTTCAGGTATGATGAGGGCCAACAAAATGTATAGTAGTGGCTAATATTGTTCAGTATTTACATGTTTGGCTGAGGGCGAACTATTAAGAAAATGGCTGACAAGCATGATCACGACCAATAGCCCAATTACCGACGATATCACATATGTATACAGTAGTATGTTTGTATGATATTTTTCTATATGTAAATGTAAATGGATCCAAATCATTGTGGTTGGTCATGGTTGTGCGTCCAAACATTTCTGTGAATGGGGGTCATTTGTCTGCGCATGTCTCTACCATGTTTCTAGGTGTGTATCTATGAATGGCCAACCACTAACCTTGTATACAAGATACTGGGACTGACAGTATTCAGCTCCCAAGGGGTTGACTTCGCATCTATAGAAACACCAGTTGTCATCCACACACAACAGCAACACATCATGGGGGCACCGCGGGCACTTGAACAATTATCCATTGGATGTCTGCATGCTACAACGTTGCTTTCGTATCTGCAATCCATCTTTCTCCGCTTTTCAGCAGGTGTATGTGTGTGTATTCACAAGTTGACAAGCCAAATTTTATGTCGAACATAAACACGAAGATACACAAACTGGTTGGTGGTTTAACCCCAAAGGAAAATATGCTTGTCAACCAACCAACCATTCGTTAATACAGTTGGGAAAATAATGGAAGAAAAACATGTAAATCAAAGCACTAACCAATAGTTGTTTAACCACATATTACTGGTTATTATCGACTACTAACCACTATAATTTCCTATTCAAAATGCTATACGACCTACCTGCAGCGTAAGCATTTACTATTAGTCATTATCCCCTATGATTCACCATTACTAGTTAATGGTTATAAACCAGTCATTAATGGGTACAGTTATAAACCCTGATTAAACGATTAAAAACCATAAAACCCATGTAAACCGTAAACCCACTAAATACAGTATGTTTAACCATTAATAGTGCTTATAAACCCTATAAAAGCCACCACTTCCAGTTCCAGTTGACCTACGCAATTCCTGGTAGCGCTATGGCCTTCACCACCGGGTGCAGCCAGGATGCGTTGAGTGGCAGACCACCACATCCCAGTTTTGCCGCCTGGCAGCCAGGGGGGAACCCGCGGGTGCCACACTCGCAGGGTCCAGCTGTGCGGTACCGAAGTGGTACCTATGAGATGACAATCATCTAAGCTTCCAATGGCTGTGGGTCAAAACCCCGTACCCCTGGTTCCCTCATCAGTAATCATTGTTTCCCTATAGTTTTGTTGGTTCTTGTCCTCCATTATTGCTGGTTAATATTGACCCATAGCCAAATGGGGTTCTGAATGCGAATTTAGATGGAGGTTCTAACCCTTTCAAAGGATGCCTTCAAATGGGGTTCCAACCTTTTCAACGGATGATCAAAGGATGCCTCTTTGCGATCAGAATTTGCGATGGCCAGTCACTGATTCTTGGCCGCGACTTGCTGATGCAAGATTTCTGACAGCTGATGAGTGGAGTTGATCATGGTTGATCTCATGATTGATGCATGTTAGGTGTCGCGGCAGCGCAGGACTTCTTAATTCTTCAGTACTTGTAGTAGGAAACTTGGATGGTCCTAATTCTGGATGTCCTATCCACAACGCGTGCGCCAAGGTCATTGAACTTCTGAGACGATGCGTTCTTTTAGCAAACTTCTTGTGGCTTGAAATGATTCCCGAACAATCATAAAACGCATTGAAGCAATGGTTATTTTGGGATACCTCATTGAAACACCATGAGACTACCAACCAGGTGATCAAAAACAATACATATCAGTTGGTCTGGAATTGATTGGCGCATTGGATGATGGCAATCGTAATCGAGATTTTGCTTCGTGATCGGTGGTGATAGTGAATGCTATAATTTTTGATGGTTCATCATGGTCTATCCAATTTAATCAGTTCACACCGTATCCCACACCACTATTTCAACCGATATCCAGCAAATCCTGCCTCTTGCCCTCCTTCATCATCTGGGAGATCCGTGTAAGAAGCCCTTGGTTCAGAAGGGCATTTCTTGGCAACATGCATAACAAAAATTATATTTATAGCCCTATAGTGCTCTATAGAAGTACTAAGTACCTTCTGTGATTGGACCCTCAAAATCAGCCTGAAGTACAGTCTCACAAGGTATTTAGAGCACTAGGGTAAGGCAAACAGGTTTTCCATCGCTAGCAAATTGAACAATCGGACTGTAGAACTCCACATCACGCCAGTGAACAAAACAACGCACATTCGATGACGACTGTGGACACACTGGGTCCTTCACGGCCAGCATCAAGCAGGTGTCCGGGAAAACTGCAACTTCCCAGAAAACGTTTGGTGATTCTCCCCCATTTAGAACTGTTATAGTCAAACAAAAATTACCCACTAAGAACAACTATCAGCAATAGATGAACATCGATTATAATAGATCAACCAATGGAGGTCAACGCCTCAGGATTTGGGTCGTTTGATTCGCAACCGCTACAGTGACAAATCCACAGCTGACTGAGATGCCCCAACGATCTGGAAGCCCTTGGACAAAGTCATCACCTGACCAATGCCACCGGGTGGATGCCAGCTGCTTGGGCCTTGACATTCTGCAAGGCATTTCATCATCGATGTATCATGGCAAGAGTCAGGCATCTAGAAACCAGCATCAAATAGGAAATTTGAGGTTTCGTCATGAAGAAACAAACAACTTGCGAAATGTGACAACCTATCTGGTCTGTGGATACTCCGCCTGTTCGCCACAGGCTACGTGTTCCCGCAATTTGCGCTTGCTCCCCCCTGAACCCCTATCTTGATGAAACTGCGCTGAATCAGCATGTCACCTCCTTGCCACAGCCCTTGTAAGCAACTAGAAACTGTGCATTGAATTTTGGAAAACCTACAAACCACAACCAACCACAATCTTTGAGAATGCAGCCATCACAAACCATCAATCTTTATTATCATTGTTAATATTATTATCCAGCCATCGATCATTATCATTGTTAATACCATTAATGCATCACTCACCGAACCATCCAGCTCAGGACCCTGCGCATCTGTTCCGCAAACTGCCGGACTCCAAAGCGGCCTCAACTCCGCAGCTGTCAGCTGAGCCCAGATCAGCGAGGCGAGATTTCTATCACTGGGTTGGGGCATCAGTAGCATCCATGGCAGGATCAGCATCCCTACAAATCAACTAGGGATCCTGAACTCCCCCTGGACTGGAAACTAGGGATCAATTGGAAAGGAGGAGAGTTCAGGATCCCTTCAATTGGATTGAACTCTCCGGCTACACTCTCCTCCTTTCCAATTGAACTTCGCTCTTGCAGTAGAATCATGGAAGCAATCCAACACAACTCCAGCGATAGCAAAACCTGAGCCAATTCTACTCCCCGAAAAATGGCGGATTGTAAACCATAATAGTTGGGACTACTATAAAGCGCCAAAATAGTAACATGGCCTTGGTGGCTTATAGATCCCTTGCTAAACATATTTTTTTAGTGGTTATATGGTAAATCAATCATATCCCAAAAACACTGAAAACCTAAGTTAGTGGGTATAAGCCATCCAGTGGCTACCATTTGTTTAACCGTTCTATGAGCCTTCCCGCATTGAAATGCCTGAAAATGCCACTTCAAAGCTGCGCTTTCAGGTGCTTTGTCGCCTGCGTGTCCATGTGCTTCGTACGCCTGGCTGTCCAGCAGCCACCAGGATCATTCTGGATTTTAAAAAACAATTGCCAAGGTTAAGTATGAATCTGGTTGTGGTATGAATGTAATCAAGGTGAGTGTAACAAAGGTTAAGCTGGTGAGTGGTTGTTGGTATGAATGTAATCAAACAAACGGAGCACCATTGTTGCCGTACAGAAGATTCATCATGTGTTCCGGAGACTAAAGTGGTTTTACATATCCACTGAATATAGGACTCGTGTACGGTTGAGCTTGGATCACCAGATTCTTGAGAAGGTTGGACCTTCTGTTGATCAAATTTGTGCAACTCCCCATTCCTATTAGATCATCACACAGAACAAGCACGACAATTTAATAGCTCGATCAAATTCTCGGCTGATATGTTGAATAATAAACACATCACAACACAGTAACAGCGCAACATGGTGCAGTTTGTGCATGTGAATTTAGTTCACACAATTCATATACACAAAGACACATGCTATAGACAATATCTGTGTGTGTGTGTGTTACTCAAAGGTACAGAGTACATGCAGGGATGGGGACTGGCTCATTCCGTTGCATTTGCAGGCATTGATGACAGTTTGCTAGTGTTGGGTATAAAGTTTATTCGGTACATATCTGCCTGCTTTTCTGTTCACTTCTAGAAAGTTCACTTTACCGCAGGCATCTCAATCACTAGCTAAAAGCCACCAAACAAACAATATTGTAGTTACGTGCCAATCACCCATCACCAAGCAGCGTATGGCCCATATGATATTTGCTTCGTTTCAACCAGTTGATAAGAAACATACCTGGAAACCCTATCAATGATGGTGGATGATGGTGGTAAATGAAGCATTTTCCAGGATGTTTTCAACTTACAACCCAACCACCGGCAACCTCAAGGCGAAACCACCAGTTTCCTTGCTACCTTCAAGCTGACACTCTCCCAGCAACCTCAACCTCGATGGTTTCGCCTTCTGAAGAGCTTCGGCATAACTCAAAGCCTGTAGCGGAGCTTTGTGCTTCAACAAGTGGGTTAACCTTGGTTAATGGTAGGTTAATGATGGTTAATGATGGTTGATTGAGGTTGTGAGAAAACCCTACTATAAAGGAAGCGAAACAGTTGGTGGAAGGGGTTGGTGGTTAACTGATGGTGAACTGATGGTTGGTAGTGGTAAGTCTTATGACGTCCTCATGCTTATCGTTTTACAGTACAACCTGCATGCAACATGATACCAGACCACATTTGCAGCACAAACACAAGAAACAGTGCGGCTTGCCAAAGAACTCTTGATCTGCGTTTACTCTGTCTGTATACGTGCTAGACGTTGGGGTGTTCCGATCTTTCTTTCCCAATGATGAACAATGATAGCGGTGACACTGCGGAGAGTCCGTAGAATCTATGCATAATGGGAACTGATGTGGAAAGTCTGCTTCGGAAAAGCTTTCCTTATCGTTTTATTATCGCTTTGGACCCGTATGCTCCATACATCTGAAAAACTGCTGGCATAATTCAAGCAATGATGAGTCTGTTGTCTTTTTTTATTCCTTATCGTTTTACAGTGAACGGAAACAGTTTTGGTAAAATGTTGCATGTCCTTACTAAATCTAAATTGACGCGGGTTTTTACACTTCCTCAAGTGGGATGCGATGGCCATAAGATGGAGATGTTCAGTAAGGATATCTGTTAGCATATACCTCAAACAATGATGATTCGCCTAGCAAGAATGATGCAAAAAAGAGGAGTAAGTAAGCCGCGTTCTTGGTGTGGTGTCATCTGTATTGCTGAACCAAACAAATGCATCAATAAAGTTGTAGAATGGGGCAGCATGGGGCACCCATAATTATATCAATGAACCAGCCATATTTTGAGGGGAAATGAAGAGCTACCAACAGTGCAATCTGGAATGGTGAATTGATGTTAATATGGATCTACCATGGCACGCAAGGAGCTGATGATGAACCAGTAAACCCATGGAAACCACGAGCGTGAACAAATATCAATGTAGAGCGTGACTGGCTGCGCTTTTATCATTCTTCAAAGTTTAGGAGCCTAAAACCGCTTGCTACTTCCGAAGTGAAGCTGTTGTACGGTACCTTAAACTAGATTCAAATAGCGAATTTACATGAATTCATACCATTTTATATCATTTGTATCAAGGCCAAGTAGTTGGTCATACTCGGCTACAAGTAATTCTCTTTGGTTGTTGACCGACATTTACATTGAGTGGACCAAGTTGCATAGTCAGCTCTATTCAACTTAGAAGTGTAAGTGGCATGAACTTCATCAAGATCATGATGATCATCATCAGCAAGTGCTAAGTCTGAGGGCTCACATTGGTGGCAGTTGCCCGTCCTGCCTCGCTAGAAAATCCTCCAGGATTCAACATCGGCGCCATCCTTGGTAGTCGCAGGCCCACAGGCTGGGACTTTTGGCATACAGGCTGGAGGGGAGCACCCATGTTTGATGTGGATTTGTGCAACCACCAAACCCCACCCAACTGGTACAGTGTGGCATCGCTTGGGATACTGTTCTTGACACCATACAATTCAAATACAAACACATGGCTGTCAAAACGGTTGGGCCCCAAAAATGTTACTGGTAGCTATATGAACTGAATCTCTCAAACACTTACAGTACTATACTAAGCTGTCTCAGATTGTGCTCAATGCTATGTATGAATATGTATATATGAGCGGTGGACTTTATTTATTGTTCGTTGCAAGTTCCTGACTCGTTTTCCAGTCCTGTGCTAGTTTTTACAAATAGACTCGTTTTCCAACGGCGCAGTTGCCTTTACTTTATAAACGTTACATGTTAAATGCCTAACTCGTTCTCGGGAAGTTCCTGACTCGTTTTACATGCGAATTCTGGATATTTGTGCAGTTCCCACTTCCGCCCGAATATTAAACTATTCATACGCAAATAAAAGCGGTTTCTCATATACCAATTTCTACATGAATTATGGAGATGACTCATCTCTAAAATTCATGTAGAAATGTGCGGGCCAAAATGAAATTGTCCGAAACTGATGAAAATGGAATATCATCTTTTCTTCGTTACAAAGAATCTCCTTCGTTTTGCACAGGTTTGGCCACTCTTTCATAACATGGATTGCCTTCGTTACAACAGGTCACCTTCGATTCTGCATTTTTTGTATGGTGCTATGCTCAAATTCAATTTCCATTATGTTCTTGAGACGGACCTTTTTGGTTGCATCTTATATGAGATCAGAATATTATGACATATACAGTAACGCATGTATATGTGTAGTGATATGTAATGATATGAAATGTGTGCATGCATGTTGTGCAATGGTCGGTTGTCTCACCTGGGTGCTGAGCCTCGAACCACAACAACGTGGGGAGGTCTTGTGCTGGCCCATGGGCACCTGGTGCCACGCATTGATGTGCCGATTGGGTAGCCCCTCGGTGGTGACTGGTGATCGATCCTGTGGTGTTGTAGAATATGATATCTGAGTTCAGCTATCCTAATGGTCACCAAGTACGGTATGGTCGCACAATACTTACAAATGTATATCTGATATAAAAAATGGTTCACCGCAGCTATCCTTAGGCCAACGAGCTCGACAAATCACGCGGTTTCCGCTTGCAAGACTATGCTTCTACTGCTTCCCCAGTCGCTCAACAGCCACTGAGTTGGTTCAGAGGACGTCCCTGAGACCAGCTGGCTGCTCCATCTGTGTCCACTGCTCCGAACTGTTTGTCAAAACCAACGATCCGGGAAACCAACGATTGAAAGCCAAAAGTCCGACTTATGGAAAGTTGAAGCAGTCAGTCAGTCAGGTCGGAGAGAAGATCAAACACGTGTGTGCGTGCGCGCATGACTAATAGCAAGTTTGCGGAATGCTGTGCGTTTCAACCTTTTATGCTCCCGGACTCCCGGATGCTTGAAAAGGTAGGCTCGTCAAGCTGGGGAGTAAATACAAGTAGTTCTGTTGGGAAAGGGATCTGCAAAACTTGCAACTTTCTGCATTTTTTTTCACAAATCCAGTTCAGTCGCAAAGAATCCGTTTAAAAGCTGGTCGTTGCTTGCAGTTTGAAGGATTTACTGTCTCTGTCTGCGTTGTCTCTTCTAATTACCTGCTCTTCGTTTGAGGCTTTTGAAATATGAGTTGTCCTTTTGACTTGAATATGTATACTAATGTACGTACTCGATGTCATGTTTTATGTGCAAATAACACTTCAAGCCAAACAGAAACAATCGCGAAAACCTGCAAGAAAGCAAGAAACAAGTTCAGCCTTTGACAAGACAGAACCAAAAGAAGTATCAGGTTTAGAATCAAAGAATCAAATTCGTCTCCAAGGGCATGGGGTCATGTTTAGAGAAGACCGTTTCATCCTGAAGCATGTCACATGAAAGAGCTCAATTAATAAGTCTGGCATGACAGTGTTGTAGTTAATTAAAGCTGAATCAAGTCTCCAAAACTACTTGGTATCATGTACAAAAGCCTTTTACAAACAATTGTTTTTTACATGAATATGCGTCTGTATTTCATCTCATCACTTCGCGATGCAACTGCCAACACAGCTGTCGTTCTTGATTTGGGACCCAACCTTCCGAAAGTACACTTTTTCAGACTCTTGATCTAAAACCAGTAAACAATTACAATTGGGAGCCAGCCAGGCTCCCATCATGCTTCGAATGTTGGATCCTAATTCCAATAAAACACTTTTGTGAACATGGGACACAATTCCAAGAGAAAGAGGCTATAAAATCACAGGAGTGGTACATACGATAGTACTACCTGATTTGTTTCGGGATTTTCCCACTGCAGGGTTACCCTGTCTTGTTGATAGCCGTTCCCTTACTAGATCCAACGCCGTCAGGTAGGATCCTAGCCCCCTATTATGCAACCAGGCAGAGTCCATGGCAGTGAGATGACGAGTCCTTGCCATCAGTCATCCTCAATGTCCTGAAAGGTGGGCATCCTGCAGCTATAAGTAAAGCTTTGCCCGCAAAACTGGCAGCTATCCAAACCCAGAACCCCCAGCGGGGTGAAGGTGCACATTTCCCATCTGAACAATTGGATCTGCTGGACATTATTCAGGATCCTTCATCTGAATAGCTGACAGTTTGCGACAAATACATGGCCAACAAAGCTATTGCACGAAATATATAATGTAGTTCTATCATTCATTAGCTACTACCATAGCCGATAAGACCCAAACACTATTCCTTTTTTATACACTAACAATCTATCTAGTGTATTAGCTTCTGGTTCTATTATTTTATATCACCTTATCAAAGGCCTCGTTGTAAATCATACCCATAACTTGGTGGGCTGAAGTAGCCGCTTATAGTATATTACTCCGCTCTCACAAATCAATGGGTAGAGAACCAACCAACGGTCAATAACAACTAGCCATCAACTAATCGATGTTCATGGCAGTACTTAACCGTGACTTAAATTGATGTTGGTTACCCATGTTAGTTGGTCATATAATTCTTGATCATATTGGTTCAATTGAGGTCCATGATGCTGGTTCATGATGATTGTCGACAACTAGTAGTACTCACGATATACTCATGATTAGTATTGACTAGTCAGAATTAACCATCATTGACCTTAAACATCCTTGAGCTAGGTGAGCTATAAAACTTATTTTTTGGCAAACACAACTTTTCGCACCGCCCTGAGCTCCGTGCTTTGAGGTTTCCAGGAACATTCCCCAGCATCTTCTGTGCACGCAAGTTCCTGCGGAAGAACAACAACAACAACAGTGGGTCTTAAGGCGGGGGCAACCACAAACACGGTGAAGAAGCTGGATGGGATACATATGATATGGATTGATATGGATTGATATGGATAACTTTACCAACAGTGAGCTTTTTCTTCTGACTTTTTTGCCGGAGAGCATCAATGCCCATTGATCATGAGTAATAGTCGTTAATCAATGGTTACCAATGGCTCATGATAGTCAATTGATTTCCAATCAAAGGTAAAAAAAGGTTCATTGCAACTGCTTGGTTGCGATCAATGCCCATAGATCCCAAGTTCTCCACCATCTAACCACACATAACGGTAACAATTTCAGCATCCAACCCTGGCTCAAACATGCTTGGAGTTGGATGATCGGATGCCCGGCGGCCCTGTGTACGAGCGAGCCGCGAGCCCTGGTGCAATGGCAAAGCATCAATTCACCGTCGAGTACCAGCATACCCCCCTGGGATCAATTTTAGTACCCTCTGGAGGGTTCTGGAGTCATATTTCCAATGGGAATTTTCATGAATCTTGATACCACATGCGAAATAGATTCGAGAATCCTGAAGGTGAAGTTCTGAAATCTTGTTCCTACAGCCTTGGTTAGCCACAATATGCCACAATATTTCTCTAATCTTCGGAAAAATTGGCAGCAAGAAATTGGAACACACATGAGGCGCCAAAAAAATCCTGCCATTTGAAACTGCCCTTGGCACATCGACCAAGATGATTTTAGAACCCCTTACGAAAACCCCAGGGGGTCAGTGATTCTAGGTACCTCGTAGTTGAGGGTAAATCTGGTAGCCTCAGCTACCAAAAATGATTCCAAGACCAGCTGGGAGAAAAACTGTTTACATCCCCTTACTTGAAGCTTAACTGGAAAGTAATGATCCTTGGAAACCCGCAACGGTACATGGATCAACCCACAGGCTCAAAACCAGACCCGGCAGCGCTGCGCAGCGCTGCGCAGCGCTGCGCAAGGTGTCCGGCGCAGTGGCTCGCACGGCGACAGTCACCAAACAGCATCCCCAGAAGCCATGTACCATGCAGTCAGTGCCTTGGCCGTGAGCAATGTACGGTCCCAAGGGAGACCAGGAGAAACTAAGCCAAAGCCTTCTTCCAGCAAATTACAACTTCATCATATATCTTTAGAGAGAATATGCACAAACACTTTGAGCGAATACATATGGATGAGTTTCTCTGCTACGAAGGGTCAGCCAATGCAAACAATACTTGAAAGGCTTGCTGCGAGTGGGGCATGCGAGGCAGTCAGGAACAATCATGTCGGTCTTGACTTGGGCTTCTTGATCAGTCGAAATCAGCAAACAGGCTCGATGGATGTATCGCTCATGTAGCCTCTGGTGCCAAAAATGGAGCTTGAAACACACATTTCATCATTACCATCATCACCACATCATCATCATCAAACTCTTCAAAACCTAAACACTCGATCAACCATTTCAAATGCTCAAGCTTACTTCGCGAGCTCGCTTGTTTAAATAGATCAATTATGAAACAAAACCTCCAAAGCATCTACAACCATCTACAACCTCAAACCCGTGTGTGAGTCGAACAGGCTGTGAGCATAAGTATACTATACCAAGTAGTAGTGTTTTCGGTTTTTCCGGAGCACTAGAAAGAGTGGCGGTGGTGGTAGAAGCAGCAGTTGCACTTGCTTGTTGTAGTGGTATCGATCGTAGTTGTTGCTGTACTTGTAGTTGTCGCAAGGGTAAGCAGCAGAAGTAGCAGCTATGGTGGTGAGACTGCTGCTGCTACAGCTGATGCCCTTATCGGTTGTATCAAAGTGTTCTGGGTGATTGTTCAAGGCGCAGCTGTTGCTGCTGTTGCTTTCGGATCAATACCTGATGGTTCATCCTAGTTGATGAATGCCCTGAGAGTGGTAAGCCTATGCACGCGACGATTTCCAAGTTACCCACAGCCGCGGACACCATTCTGATCCAAGCTGCCACTGGGCACGATCAAATCTCTCAACCATGTGGAGTACAAAAACCGAGAGCTACATCTGCACAACACACGGTCCACAGCTGGTTGCAGGATCCAAATTTTGAGCCAAAAGCACATAAAACGATTCTGCGAACCTCCGCCAAGACTAGGGCATGGTCGTTTGTTTCACTGAAATGAAATCCTAAACTAAGAATGTGTGGAACAATACTGTAGTGCAACCATCTGGAACCCCCTCTAAAGAACCATCAGGGTTGATTACTGTTTCTGATGTTTCGTGATGTTTCATGGCTAGCACAAGTATGGGCATTGATCGCCTGACTGCCGCTTGAAAGCTAGTGAAACTGGAAAATCCATGAAAATCCTAACTATAGAAAAGACACGGGGGCGTACCGGATATCCAACAATTGGCTCGGTCACTGGAATGTTTAGACACAGGGCAAACAGTTATAACTAAAGCACCCGGGGTTGTAGTATGTTCACAAGTAGGTACAGTACTACCAAATATGCAGCAGTGTCTGCTGAGATTCATACTTTGTGTATCTTTGTGTTTTGTCACTTCAATAATATGATGGAATGTTTCACCCCTTGATCGCTTTTGATTTGTATGTTGGCATGGTTTGAAACCGTCTTTGCTGGTTCTTTGTCCTCATGTGAAACTGCTCATCTAAACATTTCGGACAAATGAAACCTGTGAGTCTTATTAATTGCCAATAGACTGGTGAAACTGACTTTTTCAATGACAACTGTCACTGAGTGGCTGATACTTTGTGCGAACTCTAACCATCACTGCCTTGTGGCGTCGTACAAAATCAAGCCCCTAAACGGTGACGTTTTATGCTTAACGATTGTTACAAGTAGCTGTATCATCCATTTCATTATGACAAGCCTCAAAATCGTAAAAAACTGACAAGTTTGAGGAACATTTGGAAGACGAGCTCAGCAAAAAGTGTGCGACGCTGTGGCGAAACGCACATGTGCAAGTCAAAATTGCAAAAACGTGAAGGGATAGCGACTTTTTTTGGAGATGAGATATGCAAAAAGTGCACCGGGCTGTGTAGTCGGAATCCTCAAAATTGAGGTGTCAACAGGAACAAAACACAGCCAATAAAGTCATCAAGCCAAGTGAAGTGGCACAGCCCAGAGAGAAAAAGACACCAGGAAAGAAAAAAACACCAGAAGAGAAACACCAGCACAGAAACACTAGCTAGCAAAGAAAAAACACCAGCGCAAAGACACCAGCAAAATCCAGCAAAAGCAAAAATAGCAGCAAAGCAACAGCGGAAAAAATACACCAAAGCCAAGCAAAGACACCAGCAAAAGAAAAAAACACCAAAGATAACAAAACACCAGGAACGAAAAGACACCAGGGCAAAAACACCAGCAAAGAAAAACACCAGCAAAGAAAAGACACCAGCAAAGAAAAGACACCATAGAGAAAAACAACAGCAAAAAAAAAACAGCAAAGCAAAAACACCAGCAAAGGAAAACCAACAGTATGATAGCTAGCAAGAGATGGGATACGTTGGTGCATCAACCAACGCATATGGAACCTGTTTCGAATCAGCCAGGGCAATCTAGGTAGATGCTTAAGTGTAAATGTGGTTCTAGGGATTCTCACAAAAAAAAATCGAATCCAATATAATGAATCAACATGTGATGTGAACCTGGTATCCAAGTAATGAGCAGGGCGCTGCCACGCGCTTTTGAACTTGCACAGGGTGATGCCGTTAACTTTGCCCACTTTTGAAGTAGGCGCTTGGTTTCAACGCACCTCCAAAAGCGAATGGCATCATTAATTGATTGCATCAAAGCCCGAGGTTCCATCAAATTTGCCCTGGGCATTGCAACCTCCATTCGAATTTTATGCCACTGCTGATGAAACTTGAGAAAACTTGGCACCGAAAAATCAATTGCAACAGCTCTGTTGGAGGAATGATCCCTGTCAACCTGGGCCATACTCTTCCGTTCCTCCAAGTCTTTCCATATCTTTCAGCTGGCATAATCTGCAGCTAGTCCCACACCAAGGAATTTCGGACTCCGTGGCTCCTTAGAGGCGCGCAATTCCCGCGACATGCTTCGAGGAGGGAAGACATGGCATAGATTTAGACAACGACAAGACATCCGCTGGACGAAAACATCATTTTGGACAGCTCCAACTGGGTGTGAGTCATGAAAACTCGGTCTCTAACCAGCTGGTTTTGAGAGTGGAACCGTTGCCAACAGAGATCTGCTAGTGCATCTGTTACTGCACTCCACACATCCAAAGAAATCAAGGCCAGTGCTGCTGGTGATGGTAGAAGGGTCGGCCCGATGGCCTGTAAGCGTGATGAGCAGAGGTGGAGTGATGGGATGAGTGATGGGATGAGTGATGGGATGAGCAGAGGTGGCCCATCAAATCTGAAAGCGATATCGCAGGGTCTCGGGGGATCTCCAAAAACATCTATAATCTCTAGAGGTACATCCTCATGATGCCACTTGGTCGATCTGATTCTGGTTGACCGATCGTAATATTCCTTTTCCCAGCTACCAGTGGCATCACTTCACCCCTAACATGACGAGATACCAAGAGCTACTGGTACCTCTGGGTGGGTACAATGGGTCAACCCAACATCGTCCACCTGGTCCATCAACAAGAAATGGCTGAACAAAATTCAGTCGTCTGTCTTGTCTAAATGCTGGTCAGGCCCAAAAAATACAGGGAAGCTTGCTGTGGGAAAGTGCACAAAGCAATTCTCAGATTCAATAGGATGGGAGGATATACTCGTTGCAGCAATATGCGAATTCCTAGTTTATGGAAGGAAAACCACAAGCACCAAGGCAACAAGAATCAAAAATTGTACAACAGTACAAGCTGTGATCAAGAACGGGTCTGTCAAGAACTGCTCTTGATTGACTAGTAAACATGATTGACGAATCCAAGCATTGAACACCCTTCTGGGTCGATCAGTGACCGCAGACTCGCCCCAAACGCGCTTCCCAAGGAGCCCGGGTCCCGGCCTCTTTTCTTCAGCACCTGAAGGCTGTACCAAGGCGAGTGGTGAGTGGTGGTCACTGGTCAGTAGTGGTCAATCATGTTAAACATGTTGAGCTAGTGGTTAATGTTGAGCTAGTGGTTAATAGCAACAAATGTTGATGATAATGTCCGACATGACATTAAATAGTTGTCAATGAGCTTAGTGTGATGGTCTGGTACGATGGTTTTTCATAGTGAATGTATAAAAATGGCTGATTGCGTCAAAATGTTGCATACATGCACCGGTGATGGATAATAATTATGCTTATCAATGATATAGTCATGAACCAGTTGATCTTGAGGACACTACTGTATCTGATCATGCTGAGTAAGATGATGCTTTGCAATAAACAACCAACATAATCCCCATCTATATTATAGTATGGTGGTCACCACCCATGAATCATGCAATCCTAGTGGGACCATTTCACTGTGCTGGATCTGCTGGATCCTGATCAATTCATGTTTTGCAAGCCCATTTTTCAAAACGAACCCGCCGTTCCGTTAAGCATTGCTTGCATATGCTTGAATCACCAAGTGTGACCCCATGGATTAAAAAATAATGTCTGGCAAAGAACAGGCACAGCACCTTTCATGACCGTCAAAAAAAAATCACACTTAAACTGGAACACGTTACATTCCACAAGTGCCTCTGATGCCATGCTCTAGGCTCATTTATCTCGGCAATTCATGGCATCTTCAACAACTCCGAACCCTGGTTTTGAAGTTTATGTCCGCGCGGGAGCATTTTGGACTACAGAGAAAGAAAAAAAACAGGGCCTTCAACCGAAGATGCTGCAGGTTCTGCAGGGGTACAACCCGCAGCTGGGATTCCGACCCATCTGATTGTTCCGGTTGATCTGGTTGATGTCTTGAAAGATCCTTGACCTGGGGCGCTTCGATGCACTCGCCCGATGGTCCCCCAGTTGATGTACCAAATCTCAATGTCCTTGTCATCTTTGTGCAGTGATCCATCCCACGACTCATCAGGTGGCCCCGAACCATCAACGCATCAACGAACTGCTGGATTTCCAAGGCCTTTGTTTCAGTGATATCAAGTGACCACGGCCAACAGCGCTGATGTTTGACCACAGCTTTATCCAGATGGGAGTTATCCCGACCAACCCATACCAACATCAACCAACCAACATCAACCAACCACCAAATCATTCTAATTTTTAGAGAAATCACCGGTGGCTCTTAAGGACCGCTACACCAACCCGAAGGAGTTCGGAGCCTCTGCTCTTGGTGCTCGAGGTCAATGGCTGGCGGCTCATCCCTCCAGGATTGGCAAAGCAATGACTCACTCGAAAAACAATTCTGCACAAGAGGGGCATGGTTGGAAAGTATAGCAAGCCAACATTTAGATCCAACTGATCCAACTTGCCTAGTAGAACGGTGATGAACAATTTCACACTCAACATAAATTGGTTACAAGTACAGCTCTGAATTTCTGAACATGTAAAATCAGAAGACATGCGGTTCACGAACTGAAAGAACTTGCGAACAGTTGATCCTCATCACAAGCAAGAATATTTGGCAGGTTGACGCAGCCATTGTGAGCATGACCCCGGACGCATCAGGGTCATACCTCACCTTCTGCTACTAATCAAACAGCAAAGAGGCACTCTGCTAGACCTCGCCTTCCCAGGAAGGCAAAGCGATCCTGCGGCCTCAGAAGACCAGAACTCTGAACTCTGCTGATGGTCTCTGCTGGCTGCATCGACTGTGGTTGATAGGAGCTCATGCTGAATTTCATCGACCCCCAATGGAACATGATTCATTACAACCCCTGTACGGTCGCCGATCATTGTCAGGTCGCCCGGTTTTCAAGCACGTCGGTCTACCATGATTGACATTGTTCCGTCAAACCACAGCAATAATGTTGATTTTTACAACCTAATGATATAGAAATTATGAATATCAGAATGATGATGGCCATAATGAATGGTTCATCATGTATAATGATAAACATGATAAAACATGATGATGGTGATGATGATGATGATGATGACGATGATGATGATGATGATCATGATGATGATGATGATGATGATGATGATGATGATGATGATGATGATGATGATGATGATGATGATGAACATGATGAACATGATGATGATGATGATGATGATGATGATGATGATGATGATGATGATGATGATGATGATGATGAACATGAGGATGACATCAACCTTCAAAGCTTTACCACACCGCTGGGTTTCCCCCCAAACCACAGTAGCAACCGAGGCTCGCTTCGGAGCCTTCCAGATCAACCCACCTCGGTGGTATAGCTGCAGTGGACCAGCGAAGGTGGGGATTCACCGGTGGGGTTTCAATGGTGGGGATGATTCAATGGTGGATGAAACATGGTGGATTCAATGCTTGCTGATGGTTTTGGGTACGGATTTCTGAATGCAGTGAATGATGTTGAAAGGTTTGGATTGCCATAAGTGTGTTTTCTGCCATGTTTGGTGAAACATCAATGGCATACCATCTCTTTATCATAGTTGGTTCATGCTGGCTGCGTTGTGACAAGTGGTATAGGCCGCTTGAGATCCTCATAGCCGATCCAGGGAGTCGACAAGACACGAACACGTCGTGGTCTACTACTCCTTTTTCGACCAGAAAGGGACGCTCTCGGTCCCCCCATTTCGATCATCATGGGGAGAGGTTGGCACCTAATGGGATACCATGGAAAGCTTTCTGAAAGAACTTAGGGCTAGCATGAGATCTTCAGCAACAACCTGAATGAACGATTGCCAAAACGATCCCCAAATCCTACTGAGTGCGGTGTAGACGAAATGGCTGGACAAGAACACCTTTGAAATGTACACACACTTTTCCAGCCAGAAACAGTATCCTTTCAAGCAGGTTTGGCTGCATGTGGGCAGCCATGGTGCACCCTCCATACTACGAGGTATCCTGCAGGTGGACACCTGGGACCTGGGATCATTTCCTACTGCGATGGTAAAGGAAAGAACTCCGAGGGAATTCCCGTCATTGTCATTTTGAATCCAATCTTAAACGCGGGATTGGTACAAACATGGGCAAACCATAATTCTGAATCAAACAAAAACTCGGAAGAGTCATCATACAAATAGGATGCTTATTCACATGTTTTCAGCATTGGTTGCTGGTTTCAATCCCTGTGACAAAAATAGTCAACCAAGCAACCCTTAGTTAATGTGTGGAAAAAAAAAAAAAACATGTCAATCAAACCGGCAACCAGTAGTTGTTCAACCACTATTGTTGAGAATTATCCCCTACTAACCACTAAAATTCCCTGCCAAAAACGTCAATCAGCCCACCCACTAGTAGTTTTAACCATCACTGTTGGTTATAATCCGCATCATTGACCATTACAAAGTAATTATAACCCAGTAATCATAACCCAGTAATTACAGCCCAGTAACCATTATTGATTAGCTTTAACATGTTTTAACCTTTACAAACACCAGTTTTCATCTCTGATGTGTCATGGTTCACCACCAGTGACCTCCACCGTCTGCTGGGCATCCCAGCAGACGTTGCAGCGGGATGGTGAGATCCTCTGCAAGTCCTGGCGGACAGCGGTGGTTCGTGGATCTTGGGATGAAAGAAACTTCCAAGCAAACCGCCATAGATCAACTCCAACGTATTTATATATGTAACCATAGTGTGAATATGTGTAGCATTACTAATTTTCGATTACTACTACATGTATTTATATATGTTTACTTATAGTGTGAACAAAGCTCTTGATCATGTAATTCTACATGTTTAGTAATATGAAGAAACTTCGAAACAAATGGAGGGTTTCTTGACATGGGCCCCAAAAATGTATGGTGAATTGCTATGTATCATGGATGATTTGGGTTCCCCAATTTTGAGAAACAGCAAAATCTCTTCATGATATGCAAAGGTCTTATGTCTTACAATTACAAAGATAGTCTATATGTTTTCTATGTAATGTCGATTCTCCATTGTATTTGAGTTTATCTCGCGACACCAAGCGCGCAAATAATACCAGAACCTACTTAAACATGCAAATAGCCAATGGTCACGGATTTAATTTCCAGACTTCAGGTTTGGGTCAGGGAATTCCAAATACATGAGCCCTTTGAAACAAATTCTTGCCTAAGCCAGGTCACCAAACATCACCAAACATGCCAATCAAAAAACAAGAGCTAGACCTTGCCAAAGCTAACAGATTTCCTGGCGCAGTCCTCGGGGTTGTAAGGACCACTGGCAGATGGAATGATCATCTCCTCCCAAAGTCACAAGTACCTGCGCTGACGGCATCAGCATCCCTTGAAACGGGGTCAGCAGCTCACCCCTCGTTGATGACAATCCGGTTGTTGGTTGAAGTTGATGCAAGATTTCATAGGTCATGGTCACTTTGTAAGACCCAACCAATTTGAATGAATCAGTCGCAAAACCAGCCTTCACAGCCATGGTTTCCTTTGTTCAGCTGACATCCGAGTATCGTATGAAACGGACACGCTCCGAAGAGGGAAATGAATAGAGGTGAAAACGAGGTTGTTGAGGATCTGCAGAGGTTGCGCTGGATACAACAAAGCGCGGAAACAACTGTGTTGTGCCGAACCAATAATTGGCAGCGAGGATGATGATGATGATGATGATGATGATGATGATGATGATGATGATGATGATGATAATTCTCACTGAACAGGAATGACACTGATCATCTCGTTGGCATTTCCCGAGGTCAGGTCGCAAAGGTGGTGCTGATTACTTTTTGAGGCTTCCAGATGCTTCCAGCATGGCTCAAGGGATCAATGTTTGCAGAGAAAAGAATGTTGCTAGTCATGTCAACATAGTAGTGGTCAAGAAAGATTGAGAACGGTTGGTTAATCAAAGCTCACACAATTTCGAAATAGATGGAAAAAGTGCTTAATAACGGGTCATGATGGATCATGACACGAGGTATTTGGCCATCCCTGCATAGATCCACTTGTTTTACCCCAAACCATCCATGGGTTTTATGCCAAAGGTTTCCCCCAGCGTCATCTTTTGCCATGCCGACCAGTGGTGTCAAGATGCAGCTGCAGCTGTCCCAACGTGACGTGATCAAGGGGTTATGATGTTTTGCAAAGAACAGGAACTCATGGATCCAAATAAAGGTGTTAATTATAATTCATAATGTTTGTTTAGCAAATTAATGTTGTAGCAAATGATTACCAAGATCCAAACTTAATTTCAGGATCTTAGAATATGCTACAATGATCTTGAAGAAACTGTTGTGGGAACACTATGAGCTGCATCTGCATCTTCGATGTAAAAACCATATCTTGCCCATGAAGCCTTAGGCTCAAAGGAAGCGACGGCATGGGAACATTATCACAGCGTTGCTGATGCTTGGCAAAGAGCTCCGCGACATTTCTCCAGGATACCTTCTTCAGCCCAAAGACTGCAAGCCACTTGGCCATGGGTCAATATCAACCATCAATATTAAGAAACAATAATAGGGAAAACAATGGTCAATGATGGGGAACCAGGGGTACAGGGTTTTGACCCACAGCCACTTGATGGACGACCCTGAACAACGATGAATGACGCTGAACACGAAAATACTGCTGTCACTCAGATTCTTGAAAGTATCCCTGCTAGCTTCAAGCATTTCATTCCGCGGCCATCAATTCAACTTTGTACCAAGGATGGCATGCAGCAGAGATTCACTCTGGCCTGATGCAAATGAAAACTGCACTCTATCTGACAGAAGCAAATCCTGAGTGATGAACAAGTATATGACAAACATTATTGATCGACTAATTAATCAAGGTACCATACCAAAACATACCAAAACTGTGCACTAGTACAACTTACAGAAATTAATGATGAAATCAGCAGCATGGTGGGTTTATTGCTGGGTGTATTGCAGAACTATATCCTAAACAAGTGCACGTGAGTCTATTCAAAGCAGGGCTGAAACGATCTAGAATGCTCTTCATATCAACACTCGATTCCAAACATTTCCACAGACCAAAGCCCTCTTGTCGCCAGTGAGCCTTAAACTTTGCCCTTTTCACACAATGATGAAACATTATGTCGTCCCTAAGTCCCTATAAGATCATCATTTCGAAACACCACCGCGTTTCCCCTTCCCGGGACCCTACTCCTTCAGCAATGCGGAGACATGCTGACCTCAGGAGAAGGAGGATCTGCGCCCGCGCGTCGGCTCAGGTCGCACCACCTCGGTGCCGCAGCTCGGCTTTTGCGGAGATTGCGCAGCTCATCTTTGGACATCCATGGTGTAGACCCAACAAACCGGAACATAGAGCTATGGTATTTGTATGATTTTGTATGTATTTATACCAATCTCATCCATGGTATAGACCGGGAGCTTCCAACCACCTGAAAAACATGTTTGGGAGGCTGACCCCCACGAGCCGCGAATCTGAGGTTCAATCCAGGTGGGAAAGCCGCCGCCCTGTCAGCGCATTTTTCATTCGACCTCGACACGAGAACTCCCGTGCTGTCCGAGGACACCACCACTGATAGGTGCGCAATTTCATGTATCTTCATGTGTCTTCATGTGTCCTCAGGTTGATCTTACCAACCATGGGATTTCTCTGCCGATGTATCAGTATGTATCAGTATGTACCAGTATGTATCAGTATGTATCAGTATGTATCAGTATGTATCAGTATGTATCAGTTTGGTGAAAGTGGATTTTGGACGCCTTTATTTCCAACAAAGAGCCCACAACAGTAGCAGCAAACTAATTATAGCAGGCCCGTTCAGCTGCTTCTGGTACAGTATGACTTATCAAGACTCCTGTAGCGGGCCGTGACCAACAGGTGCACCTCTGGACACGAGCAACGACCCAAGGAGACTGTAACCCAGCCGCTACTGTACTATCCATGGATTTCCCACGTTTTTAGGTCTTGTTGCGGCCACTATGAACCATATTTACCTATATTTACCATGCACCATCATTCACAGCTATCAGCCTCGATAATCATATCAACCACTGTAAACCATTATGAACCAACTGGGGTTAACTGTAAATGACGGGTTACCACTTGTTAGTAAACCACAATAAACTATTACTGTATGTACCATTCACAGTCATATCAACTGTCATCAGTTACTTAAAACCATTCATTAGTCATATGAACCATTCATTTAACCATTATAGCTAGTAAACTATTATTCACCAGTCATGTCAACCATTATCAACCATCATCAACCTTTATCAACCATTATCAGACATCATCAACCATTCTCAACCACTATCAACCATCATAACCATGATCAACCGCTCTGAGCAACCTCTCTTCATTACTGGAAGCCGCCTGGATGGGACTGCCATGGTCGTAGCGATGCGTAGCCGAGAGGCTCGGCCAGGATTCTGGTGGCTTCACGTCGGTGGTGGACAGCCTGACACTCCGAGAAAACGCGCCAGAAGATCAGCTGGAGATCGATATGGGTGGTTCAGATGTTCATCTATGATGATTTCTCAAGTCATAGGGGTAGCCAGTTATCAGAAATTCATATTTACCAGCTGTAGTGATACAGCATCCATAACTTTGGAGTCCCGCCATTTTGAGAAACAACCATGCATTAGATTCATACTATTCACATCATTACCAGCAAATCACCCTGGATTGAAACCACCAACCAGCTGTTTTTCAGAAACAAGCCAAATATCACTGTGTTGGTAGTTTCAAAAACCATTGCCATTGTTAGCAATAAACCACCAATTTTGGGGGGTGCCCTATTTTGAGAAACAAGCTAAGTAACAATCTTCACCACCATCAACTGACCATCACTGCTTCCAACTGTTGCCGCCTTCGGTCGGAAACTGGGTCCATCCGCACGGGGAAATGCTGCGTATCCTGCGGGCGAGGTTGGCCCCACATCTCTGGAGCTGTTTGTGTTTGGTCCGGGGCGAGCCATCCATGAGAGATCCCTAAACAAACACCATACTTCGGTCAATTCTGGATCGTAATGCTGCTGATTGTGTTGATCATCTTCGGTTTTGCTTCATGATATTGATGAGGATGGCCAAAGTATGCTTGATCAAGACCGGTTCACAAGGCTAGATAGTCATTAGAATGATGGTGTATGATCAATTCGAGGGACACAGAACTGTCGCAAAAACGCAGGAGCGAGCTGTAACAACACGGCCGCAATCATCAGGCTGCCAACTAAGTCAACAACAATAGTTTGACCAATTCAACTCTTGACTTTGCTGTGGGTCATCCTGACATGCTCGGCAAAACATATCAATTCTTTGCTTGGTCTGCTGGTCAACTTGGCATCAATACATATCAGATAACACATGATTAACACACAAAAACAATATCTCTGACATGTGCATTATTGTGCGGTTCCGCGGACGTGGTGGTAAACAGCGGCAATTGTCAAACAAAAGTAACCAGCAATGGTAAAATTGGCTTTGATCCACCCCTAAATTATCCTATCCCCTTCGCCCCCCCTTGAATGGTATCGGCTCCCTTGTAAACACGGGTTTCTGGGGAAGTAATCTTTAGCATTATGAATCATCATTAAATGCCACTAGATTAAATGCAGTAAATTATTGTCGGCCATAAACTTCGGGAAAACGGGATTATGTGTATGTTTCAATCAACAACATTTAAGGGACACATGCGGTGTACGAGAGCCTGGTTAGCTATTGCGGACCAGTACCGCTATTCATCATCACGGATCAAGATTTACTGTCAACAACTAACCCTTATCAACCATGATTGTTGCCTATAATCAAACACGCCATGAATGGTACATGCACCTACACGACTGGGTGATTTTAGGGGTAAATGCTACTAACAAATCTACCAGCACCATGGAGTCTCTGGCATATTGTTCAATACATTTCAGAAGGGTCAACAGTCAATGCCCATATTACACAATCATTGACCATGGCTAGTTGTTATATAATCATGTTGATCAACCATCGTGCCAGGCATTAATGCTTATGAAGCCCATGGAAGTGAAACCATTTGGGGCTTGACCAGAGGGTACCCATGATCAACCAAAGGGAAAATTCTCAACGTAACCCCGAAACTCATCCGTTATGGTAATCATTGCCAGTAATAAACCGTCCACTGTTCCAGGGAAAACTAAACATGTTTGAAACCACCCACCAGTTTCGGGTCTGAACCCATGAGTACTTGCGGCGCATCCTCGCCTCAGGTGGTTTGACTGCCACCTGAGGCAGCGGAGGTCGCTCCTGCAGCAAGGCACTGGTCCCATGAAAAATGGCACTGATACAGGGGATCCTGTGAGGACATAAGCATAAACTGATTCATATTTAAACATGTCTAAACTGACTCAGTATGTTTCATACCTATGATAAACATGCGTATGTTTAATATACGTATTTTCAATCATATTTCTATTTTTTATCAACAAAGGAGTACACAATGCACATACATCAAACACTATCACATATTCAGTATGCTCATAGAAGTGTCATGAAATGTCCAAGCTGGGCTTGGCAAATGGAATGATACCACTTTTCATGAATTTTATATATATATATATATCATACCCATCAGCCAGTGATATAATGTGATATCATGTGATGTCATGTGATATCGATCAATACCTGATTGACAACACACCACTACTCGTGCCTGATGTCAGTCTGTTGTCCTTCTCGCAGTATAGAAAGCGCTGAAGAATGGTGGGGAGGGATCACTTCATGGAGTCTTTCAACATAGAAATCTCATGCTGGTTGAAATGGTAAAGTGTGGTTTGGTTAAATATCATGTTGGTAAACACTTAACATCACTTAACTCAGTTGACTACGGAATCAACACCTGGATCAAAATGTGGAGTTCATGCAGTCCTACAAATGCCCCGGCTGTTGCTCTCTGGAGCTGATCCTGATCAAGAATGACAAAGAAGGGCAAGTCCAATCTGCAACAACCTCAACAACAACAACAACAACAACAACAACAACAACAACAACAACAAACAACCAACAACCAACAACCAACAACCAACAACAACAACAACAACAACAACAAGAACAACAAGAACAACAAGAACAACAAGAACAACAAGAACAACAAGAACAACAACAACAACAACAACAACAACAACAAGAACAACAACAACAACATCATCAACCGACAACCATCATATCTAGTTAGAAAATACTACCGTAACAGCAACCAACAGCCTTCAACACTCACCACCTTCCCAACCGGCCCACCCTTCCCAGTCACCTTTCCCTGCCATTCTCCTGGGCTGAAGCGCTCAGCTCTTCGTTTTCCGAAACCTCTTCGCTGTCAGCCCGCAGGTCCGCCGCGTATCCTCGGCGAAGCAACGAGCGAGTTGTCCTGGCCTAGTAGTGACTAACCAGCAGCTTGATTCACAAGTGATTGAGAACTAGTGATCAAGCTTTCATCACTAGTGATTGAGCAACAGTTTCATGAACTAAACTTAGTGCATCAACCAGTGGTTAATCAACCAGGGATTAATCAATGTGTTTTCGGTGCTGAACCAGTGTTTGTTGTAGTCTTAGGTAGGTAACCCACCATTACCGATTCGAGATCGTGAGGATTGCGATGCAACTTATCAAAACGACGTTAACATGTGTAAATGTGTGAATGTACATACACAATTCATGCAAAAATAATGAAAATAATGTATATATATATATATATATTCATTTGTACACAGTATAGATGAAAAAAGAAACACACACACATACATACATACATACATTACATTACATTACATTACATTACATTACATTACATTTCATTACATTACATTACATTACATTATCTTATATTGCATTACATTACATTACATTACATTACATCACATCACATTACATTACATCGCATTACATTACATTACATTACATCATTACATCATTACATCACATTACATGACATGACATTACATTGCATACATACAAAATCATGTCTGCAAAACTGTGTATACAAGTCTGCCATCATTAAAACAACTGTTCCACAAATCAATTGATGTCATTTCAGATGTATATTCATCCCAAATCAAGACTCAAAACCTCAGTTTGTGGATACCTGACTTGTTTTTGGTGATGAACCAGTGTTTGTTGTAGTCTTAGGTCCAGTTATCCACCATTATATGTCAACCGAAGGCTGATATGGGTACTTAATATTGGAGATTAACCATTGTTTTCCCACTATTGTTGTTGGTCATTATCCCCCATTATTGGTTGGTTAATATTGACCCATAGCCAAAAATGTAAATTTTCATCACGAGCACATCAAACGCATCCAACTCTCTGGCTCCGAGGAACTTGAGCTGAAGGACTGGAGCTCAGCGGAATGAGGGTGAGCCTTGAGGCGAAGGGGAGATCTATGGTCATGGATGAAAGCAATGCTACCTTGACAGGGATTCTGGGTGCATGTATGTGTATAAGATATATATGTATATATGTGTTTATTTATATTTATGTATGAATTAAAAAAATGTCAGTTTCACAGATTATGGGTATATAATATAAGATAGTAAAATAAAATACAATATAAAAGCAATACCTCTTTGACAGGGATTATGGGGATTGGCCAAAGACCAAAAAACAAGAATCAATTCCAATAGAATCATCCGGAATTATGGTCTTGATTAAGTCATCTGGAATTTTCTAGTTGTCCTATCAACCAAGTGAATAACCAAGTGGGACAACATGAATTGACGATGGTCTTGGTGTCACCTGGGCCGCAGTCAGTTCCTTGGAGCACATCGAGAAGCACCGGATTTCAGTGTCTTCTCTCCAGTCCGAGTGTTGAAAACCTTGCCATGGTAAGGAGAGATTGCTCCATTCTAACATAACAATGGTCAATCCACTCAGATCCGCCCAGAGAGAACCAGAGTGTACAACTTTCTGAAGCTCATAATTAATCAAGAAAGTACACCCAATTAAACAATAATGACAGTGACATATAATAAGCCATAAAAGTACTTTTGGGTCGACCCAATGAAGCGCCTTTGGCAAACGAACATCCCTGGGTTCCCCATGGCCCCACCTGCAGTGGCACTTGTGGCAGCATCAAACCTCGACGCCACCAACTCGACCAGCGATTGCAGCCATGGGCTGTGTGAAATTCATCCACCTTCCAACAAACCAACCGCAACCTGGAGGATAATCAATTGGTATCCAAGGTCATTGGTATAATTCATCCACCTAGAATTGGTATCTAACCAATTCTAACCATCTAATTGGATCTCATTAGGTCATTGGACATGCCGCTCACATGCCTCAACTCCTGGGGAGAGCGGCAAATTCTGTGACTTGTGCAGCTCCCCACCTTCAGGCTTTCGGCTGCCAGGGACTCGGAGCTTGCGCTCAGCCTGACAGGAAGCAGCACTGGGACCCTGGGAGTCCACTCAAGCTGAGTCCAAAATTGGAGCAGCTACCAGTGGGGTTGGATTGAAGTATGCTGTTCTTAGAGTTGTGGATTTAATTTGTGGGCTCGAGAGTACCCTGGCCATCCGTGTATGATGATTCTGATTTTAAGAACTCATTGTTTTACGGCTACTATCCTGAAAGAACAAGTAGAAAAACGCTTCCGCCAAATACTCAAACTTGACCAACCAAACCAACCAGCAAATCTCGACCGACAAACTCGAATGTCAAATTGCAATTCTCACCGCGAAGACTCTGTGCAATCCCTCTTCTACTTGGTCATGTTTAACAGCTAATAACTACCAGAGATGTCATGATCAATCTCTACGTCAAGTGACAGAATACCAAAAATCAGGCACAAAGACCTTGGCCATATCACAAATGTTGAGCTTCAGCACTATTCACCGGTTCAAGTTGGGATTTCCCACTGTATGATCACTACAATAGTTGATGCACCCACAATGAACAAACGGTAGCCGATGAGTGACACTCCGAAGGAATACCCAACATTTGTTTTTTGCATCCAACACTGTTTTGTTTTGAGGCTATCATCGAAGAATGCATGGCTCACCGTCAAAGTGGGCCGCTTCTTTTTGGGATAACCACATGATTCACCATCATCCAGTAACCACCATTAACCATGAACTAATCATCATTACCATGGTGGTCAGTGACATTTAATCATGCTTGAACATATGAGAACAGGTAAAATTATGGTTATTCTCGCGTTTCATCATCATCATCATCATCATCATCATCATCATCATCATCATCAAACATGAACTAATCAAGAAATATTTGCCATGAACTATATCATTATTATGCATCATTAACCACCAGGATCTCCGCAAAGGTGCCCTGATGCCCTCATGCCCCGGGTCGTCGGAACGTCACCCGTAACGGTCCGTTGGCATCGGTGCTGGGGTGGAACTCCAAACCTCGAGACCGACACAGCACAGTACCGTCTGGTAGTTCCTCACTGGAAGCTTCAAATCAAATGGTCAATTACAAGACTAGAAATGATGGTTAATACTATAAAAATGATGATTTATTAATGATCATCAGGTTAGTGATGGTCAGTAATAGCTAACTCATAAGGTATAGGTGGTTCTTCCTATAAATAATGGTTAACTCACCATGGTGATTGACCAGTTATAGCAACCATCGAAATGGGGGATACCCTTGAAAGGGTACCCCCCAAGTTATGGGTGGTTTATTACGATAAATGGTCAATCATGGATCATTTGCGGGTACCACTATTTGAGAAACACCCATGTTTTACAAGAAAACCAGTCATTTCATGGTGGATTTTCCATTGCCAGGTTTGCCAAAAGCTAACCATTGTCACTGAGATGATTTAACTCCTATCACCCATGACTACTGTACTTTACCAGGGTTGATTTTACTGAGAACCAGTTTCAACCAGTGGTTATTCATCAAATGTCAATCATGATAAACCGTTGCTGACCATTGTTGTAAATCATTTTCAACCCGCGACCATTGTGAAAGCGTCCCGGACATGATCAACCATATCAAACAAGTGCTCTCATCCATTGTTAGTCCAACATATATTGGTTGTGGTTTATCAACCTGTTCCGCCCTCTATCAACCATCATGCATGAAAACGAACCACCATAAACCAACCATTGACGGAGTACTGTTGTTTCTAGCCACTAAAAACGAGTACCTGCAAAGATAGACCGTCAATGAAGTACAACTGTACAACTAAAATCAACTAAAATCAACTGTAATCATAGTCTATACTCATGTTATGAACCGATCTTCGCCATATGATTCAGCATATGATAAACCAAATTAACCATTCTCAAATGGTACATAATTGGTAGAGACGATCCACCATTAATCAATTCAAACCAATTACGAGCAACTAGCCCAACAAAATAGTGGACCACAATCATTAAGCATCAAGTAGTCATAAATGAAACATCATCGATCAACCATTAGGCAACTGCAGTCAATAATGATTCATTAACCATGAAGCAAAATCAATTGCCAAAACATTCACAGTTCTTTGGCCATGAAATAACCAAGCCTGAATTAGCAAACTCTCAAGCAATAATAAACAAGCACTGGCCATTCATGAATCATTAAATTACCATTTGATCCATCAATACCACTTATAATCATCATGAAACATCTGGTTGTGGGTCAATACCCTGGTACCCTGGTGAGCATCCCATACATGACGAAACTAGTCTTTGTTGGGATTTGCATCCATCCGCTTTGAAGTTGGTTATGACCTAATCATGTTCAACTTAAGTATATAATCATTCTTGAGGTCAGCATACAATTCGTTTCTACCCAACGATCATCACTTCACCATGCTAAAACAATTTTGAGTCAACAAATGTTAGTTACATGGCTGATCAACCACCAGCCATTATAAATCACTCAACCACCTTAATCACCCTTGTAAATCACTGAGACCCCATGGCTAATCCCTGGCCCAACCATTCCCAAACCCTTCACGCCAAGTTGCTGGTGATGCCCAGGTAAGCCCGGCGCGAGTTGACGCGCGACGAACTGTTGGACACCTGACGACGGCTGTGAAGGCAGCCAGGAATGATAAGTACGGGGTGGTGGTTGAACCAACCCAGGGTTGACTAGTGGTTAATAATGGCATCATATGGCTAATGATATGGTCAATGATATGGTTATCAAGATTGATAATGATCATGAATCTGGGTGGTGGTTGAATCAGCCCGTCCTAAAAAATACTGGTCAACCAAGCAACCATTTGTTCATACATTTGGGAACATAGATATGTTTTAAACCACCAACCAAAAGAAATCCCATGGTTGATGGTAGGTCAATGATGACCAATGCTGATCAATAAAGATTAGGGCAAATTGAAAATCGATGAAGATCTATGCCGGTAATGATCGCAATGATGGTCAACGTTTCATGAGATGGTTAATAATTAATGATGGCAACATATTGGTATACTCGAGGCGAAGGTGATGAAAACGGATCAGCCTGGCAAGTTGAATAGGATGATAAGGAAAAACATATTTAAAATACTAAATTGATCTAAAATAATACGTATATCTATTTATTTTAAGTTTTATTACAGTAAAGAGCTGTTTGCGATTGATTTCACCATGATTTATGCTCCTGTTGAACACTATGAGCTGTGAGATACACAAAATGAAAGCGTCCACATTTCATGTCATGATAACTACCATTTGGTTACACCACTCCTGGTAGCTCCATGGATACTGCTGGCTCGAACCAGCTCCCTCCCAACCAGCCCGTGCGTGGGTGTGTGTGTGTGTGTGAGCGACTATTGCGGAAAAAAAGTTGACTTGGAAATGAAAAGGCTAGAGCTCTACTTTGGATATACTAAGGTCAATTTAACTTCACGGCTTTTCTAAAACGTGGTTCGATGGAAGAACTGTCAACCATCATGAACCAATACGGTACTACTCTTATAGCTGAGTGGTGGTTTCAACCCCTATGAAAAATATGAGTCAACCAACCAACCAACCAACCATCCCAAATGTTGGGGAAATTGGGGAAACTAACACATGTATAAATGTCAATAAAACCACCAAGCAGCTCCTGTCGGTATCCCCCAAGTTAACCAAATGTTCAACCATACTCACTTAGCCAAAGCTAAAATTCCACTGTCTTTGTATTGGAAACCATAGTTCCCCACTAATCATCATCTTATAGTCAAACTTGTTGTTTATCCAAACTCAACAACTGCTCTTCACCAAAACTAACCATACTTGAAATCCCAAAATAGTCCAACCACAGGTCTCAAAATAAGGTACCCCCCAAAAAAATGGTAGGTTTCTTACTATAAATGCTTCCTATTGGATCATACCTGGGGGGCCCATGGGGGTCCCCGGCACTTGGGAAACCAACCAGGCAGCATCTCCCAACCCCACTCACCTCGGAGCTACCGGAGCATTGCCGACTCCAAGAGTTCCTGCCACGGGGCACCAGCGCGCTGGTTACGAGGAATCCTGGGATCAAACAACACCAATGGTGGTTTCTCAATATGGCTATGGGTCAATATTAATCAACCACTAATAGGGAATAGTAACCAGTAATAATAGGGAAAACAATGGTTAATGATGGGGAACCAGGGGGACTAAGGGTTTTGACCCACAGCCATATAGGGGTACCCCTAAATCATCCATTGATAGTCATTTATATTGATAAACCTACCATTTTTGGGGGTTCCCTATTTTGAGAAACAGCCAAATGTATTGCCTGATATTCACCTGCTATATGAATATAATATAATATAATACAAGTATAATGTTGAATTTTAAAAAATGAATTGTTGGTTGGTGGTTGATGTAATCATGATGCTTCGTGGTGGTTGAGTAGTGATAATTACCCATGTGAATCATGATAATCAGCTGGTTGGTGGTTGAAGCACCCCTATACAAAATATGCTTGTCAACCAACCAATTGTAAATAGTAGGGAAAATAAAACATGTTGCAAGCCGACCAACCAAGTTACCCGATATTTACCTGTTATATTCACATACATGTTACACGCGATTAAATCACGTATTGTTGATATCGCAATCCACTAGTTAAGCATATCGGAATGAAACTGATTCGTAATGGTTCTTACTCAAGTTCTTACTTTTGCGGTTCATGGGAAATGCTGACTGGTAAGAGTCATTATAAGATTTTCCACCTCAAGGACAACTGGTTTCCAATCGCGTTGAGCACGGATCAATGCATTCAAATGAATGCAGCAGCATTGTTCAGTCAGTTCTGGGAGAGGATACTGTAGCACATCAGAACTGTTTGACGATTTTTCAACGATAACAATTTCTGCACATGTACGTGGTCCAAGGAAAGGGGTGTCCAATAGCCCAAACAAAGTTTCTGCTTCAATGTCAGGGTTCAAAATCACCCCTTTGGGCTCCCCCATCTCGTGCCTCGATGGGTTGAACAAGGCATCCTGTTGCGGCCAGAAAAACACTGAGGGATCCCTGTCTGCAAGTGATCCATGGATCCACCATGTCTGGTCCACCATGGGTTACAAGGGATCTCGCTTCGGTTCGGAGGTATCACCATGGGTTTCGTTGTTCATGGATCTCTGTCTTGAAGTTGAGATCCATATAGATCCATAACATCTCACCCAAGAAGTAAACTTTTGAAGTCGAAAGGTGGCAAAAGAGCTGTTGCTTCATTCATCTGAATCTCCCATTTCGGAACAACGACGCATGCGATGACAACACCTGTATAGCCGCCAGCCATGGCATGGCATCACTTTCAGTGACTGAAGAAGTGCACTGGTAAAATCTGGCAGCCGAAACAATCATGAGAACATACTGCGCAACATCTTTGCAGATTGACTACTATAGCTGTTCATGAAACATATGGCCATCGGAATTATGAATACAGCTCTCAACTCATACGATGTTTTCTTAAACTAGACGTTCCCCCCAATCATCTAATATTACTCATTTAGAGTATATAATAAGCCATCGATGCTTGGGGTCCCCTATTTTCAGAACCCCCCACAACCATAACAGCCTTATATCAACAGCCGTAGAAGTCATTCGTTCTCCCACTCCATGGGTCAACTCCCAATCTTGGGGTTGAACCCATCTGAATCTCAGATCATCAACCAACCATTTTTGTTAATACTGATAGGTAAATCTAATAAGAGAATGACCAAGCACTTGGCAATACAGGTTAACTAATCAATCTTGCTAATACCACTGGCAAATAAAACATGACAAAGCAACAGGAGAGCCCTGCGTGGCTGCCGTGCCTCGAAACCGTCGTCATCAACGAGTGGCCTCATGGTGGGTCTCTCCGTGCGATACACAGTAGGCTGGAGCTGCGATGTTCAGAACTAGCCAAGTTGGGTTGCATTTCTAGTTGGTGGTTTCGACCCCTATGAAAAATACTAGTCAACCAACCATTTGTTAAACAAATATGGAGACATAAAACATGTTTGAACCCACCAACCAGTATACCACTGTATGCATATCAATATCTACTCTGCAGATTTCATGCGTTTCTCAACCATTCGGACCTCATTAGTGATCCAAAATACTGGTCAATACACGCAATTACCATCAACTAAGGTAAATCCCTGCCAATCAACAGGTATAACCATACTTTCCAACAGAAACATGACACTTTCGGACATATCAACTCTATATCATTAATCCGTCCAACGTGACAACATGGTGATCAGTGGCGATGAGTAATGCCAACCCTGAATTTATAAATTTCTGGTTGAATAATAGGGGGTATTCCGCAAAAGCATTGATTTCCCATTAAAATAGTACTCCCCTGAAATAAGAAACCTATGGTTTATTAGAACCAAAAAGGGTATAAGCCAACTGGTACACCTTCCCAGTTCCTCCCCTCGCTGCCACCACCACCGCCTGGCTGGCACTGCAACAGAATCCTGCAAGAGCCATGGCACGAGCACGTAGCAGCATCCCATGACAATTCGCCAACAAGGCTTCTGAAATTAGGGTCCATCTAACTTGGACGGCCATCCGCAATACAGGCCGACCAGAATATGTTTTTACACAGTCAACGGAAATACATGCATGGATTTATGATGATTTATGATGATTCATCATGATTTATGATGATTTATGTGAGGTATATGATATAACAATCATTACGACTAAACATTTCATAACATTTCAAGTAACAATTATCATTCCCCAATGTGCCCAGCACATCTTCAACCACCACCGCATGCTCATCAATAAAGCCAACCAATTGATGGTTGAAGGCCATCAACCTATATGGCTAAACGCCATAGGATTGATCGCAGTATATCGCAGTTCAAGAATTCAAAATGTTGTCTACATGATTGAAATAATAGTCATTTGCAGGATGATAGCCACACGTACAGTTGCTTTCTATCTCAGAATTTGTAGCACTTGGCTTTGGCATTCATGAAATTCTGACAATTCTTACGCATGGATGTAAAAAAAGTAAAAAACAACCACATTCAGTTGACACACATACACAGCATTGAAAACATAAATCCGCCAAATGGTTTCCGAAGCATGTCCCAAGCCATGCTTTGTCAAATGCTGCCATCCACCACCTAGAATTCCGAAATTGCAAGGACAGCATCAGTTCTGGGGTACCGAATGTTGTTGACCCAGGCTAAGGATGGTCTTCTTGACACTTCACGAAGAAAATCAAAAAGCTGGGTCAATAAACATCAATGAATAAACATGAATAAACATTAACTCCTGTGAAGATCGTTGAACATCCATCTATCATTTAGACTATGATCAATTGATCGGATAAGCAGTAAACATCAATCGACATCAAACATCTCTATCATCAATGTTCATGATGATCATCCTCCTGCCAATCATCAATCATTTACATCCATCTATCATCTCTCGACTGATCATTGGCACCGATGAAAAATCAAACCCAACCCTTGCAGTCTGACCCGGCACCCACACCTCTGCCGAGGATTTCTGCTTCACCGGTCGATGGAAAGGCCTGGCTGTTCTTTGAGGGGGTTATCATCCTAGGATTTTCGTCTTTTTTTTGCGGAAAAGGATGGTTATCATATGTTATCATCATGAAAATCATTATTGTTTGTGGAACATGATGGTTATCAATCATTGGGTGTTTTTCTCTAGTTCTATCTCAAGGTACGTCATCAATCTCTTGGTGATGGTTTTAAGTAAGCTTGGCGTGATTTTATGGAAACGGATGGTTATGATTGTTCAAGTCTGAAGTTGCTGATCAATCACTTAAGGTGAATGGTTGAGATAACAATTCTCTTGGCGATTCTCACTGATACTTCATGATGTCGTTGGCAATAAGCCAATAACACATCATAAGCCAGGCTGATTCAGAATGGCAGGCTGTAGCAAAACATCCCGGGCAGAATCTTGAGGCAGAACTGCCCACAGGCTTTCAGGAGGGTACAAAAACGGCACCAGAAAGATCCGAACCAGGGGATCGACCCGTCAAAAGCCATGATAGCGCATGAAGTATCATGAACTGTCGACTCCTTGTTGCCATGTTCGAACCTTGGATCAGTCCGTGATATCATTAATCAACATTGATGGACTTATTGATCAACATTATCAGCATCAAATGACCCATGGAATGAATCAATCAACATTTTTGAGCTCCATTGAAATCCGTTGACGGTTGATCACCGCCCTGACTCGCTCGTGGATCCCAACGCTTGCCATGAGCCACCAATGAGGCCACACCATGCAGTTGCCAAGCCGCTGAGGTGCAATGTGGAGTGTGGAATCTTCTTCTCTGACTCCAGGGGTCTTGATCAAAGGGCGCTTGATTGAGTTTTTTTTGGTATTTTTTGGAATGTTTCATATTCTTTTGGAATGTTTTTCAGGTATGATCCAGCATGTGGGCACCTAAGGCAGGTTCCCCAATCAGGAGCCCTCCAATCAGTATCCCTGGGGTTACAAATGAAATCTGAGGGCTTTATTAAATTGGGAACCACACACTTGTAAATGCATGCATATGTACTCAACATGATTAATATTGGATGATTGGGGGGGTATCCCAATTTTTTGGAAACATTTGGAAACCATCACAATATGGTAATCTTATCCTGTCTTACAAATCATGTGACACCGACACCCCACTTCTGCTGCAGAATATTTTTGTCGGTGTATGGCCACCATATCTTCTGCTGTCCTCCTGCACAGGTGATGAACATCATGACCTTCCAGGATGTCAACCCACTGTCCCAAACCTACCACTGCCCACTCTGCGAACACGCCTGTGGGACGCTGGTGGCTCCTAAGAACGCATCCACTCACACTCTGCATGGCATGGCCATGTGTCAAACACCATGGTGCCACCGGTCTCAAAATTCGAACGAAATCATCAAGTAAAAGTGAAGTTTTCAAGTTCAATGTTTTGTAGCTCAATCAATCTATGCATCATTGCATGTTGATGTCCCCACTATTGCAGCTTATATACCCACTAAAGTCGATAACACCATTGCGATTGCGACCCATGCATCAGCGATCAAAGCTTGACTGGTGGCACATGCAGTGGTCCTCCAAGTCTTCCAAGGAAGGCCTTTGTTGAAGCAATCTTGGCGGCCTCCAAGCTGGACGGCCAGGACGACCGTCAACATGTCCAGTGCTTGATGTGCTTGGCTTCATGCGTTTTTTCCGCATTCGCGTGGAAGAAGTACTTGGTTCTTTGGCTCGTTGCATTTATGGTTCCCATAAATCAGTTATCCTTGGAATCTGGCCCCGCCTTGCCGTTACAGGTGTCTCCTGTGCAGAATTTCAGTGCAACACATGCACGTATGTAGGGACTCGAGTCCAATGCAAAGCGTATCAAAACACGGCCAATTCAGGATTTTCCACATGTGGGAGCATTGGGAATACATTCAGGCAAGGCTGGTGGAATCTGATGGACATCTCTCAGACTGATTCAACTTTCACCTCAGCACAAACACACCGCAGAACATCACACAACTTCTCACAACGACAGCATCTCCGCGAACCCTGAGGGTCCTCCAAGTCTTCCCTGGTGGACCGTTGCCGGAGCAATCGCGGCCTCGCAATGCTTCTGACATCACACGGTTAACATCCGTGGAGTGCAGCATCCTGTTGTTCTCGGACCCTGATTCATACAAAACAGCGGCTGTGCAACCTTTTATCTTGCTCTTTTGCGGATCATCTTAGGCAGAAAAACAGCTATTTTATGAAAAGATATGAAAAGATCCATTTGCTCGTCACCCGCATCTGCAATGTTCAGTTTGGCTTGTCCGGCTACTTTAACCCCCCTTCAATGACACTTACAAATAAGAACCAAGAAAGAACATAGTGTGACTGAGAGAGGCTGCAACGTTCCCAGGAAAAACATACTTGCTCAAATGCTACCAAATTCATCCATTTCTGAAAAATGATGACACGTGCGCAAACCTCAGCCAAACAATATCATTAATTAATGTTCCTTGCAGGTATTCAAGTCCTTAAATTAGCAGCATCCACAGAAACGATGCAACCACTGGCTAAACAAAGCAAAGTATGATCAACATACAAAGTTCTCAGGGTGCAATATTGACAGGGACATTGTATCGCGGATGTTCAAAAGCAAGCGGTGGGAAGGCAGTAACCGGGAAGGAAGTGCAATATTTCAAGAACCGGACTGCCATGAAGTAGGCAACTCTTTTACACGTAACATGTTAATACTGTAGGAAATACCCGCGCACTAGAAATTGGAAGGACAAACACATACAGGACAACATTGACAACATGCATCAAAGAAGAATTATTGCTTCAAATGTGGTTCTGCCATGATTGAGGCATTTTTGCAGTTTCAGTGCTGTCTCCTCATCACAGGATACTTCTGTGCAAATGTGCGTCTGTGTGCGGGTGTGCAAACTCACGACGTGTAATAATGATACATGTTTGGAAACGAACAAATTATCAACTCCAACTCCAACCAAGGTTTTGGAAAGTGTATCAAATAGCTGCTTGAGGACATCATAGAATTAAACCTGGTTGGTGGTTTCAACCCTATCAAAATATCAGTCAACCAACAATTTGTCAAGAATTACTAGGAAAAATAAAGGATGTTAAGCACAAATCAGTTATCAAACGTTTATAAATCCCCATATTAAACATGCTTTCCTACAGGACTCCTCAGCACTCTGTTGCAGAAATGATGACCCCGCCTTGCCGTTGCAGGTGTCTCCTGTGCGGAGTTTCAGTGCAGCAAATGCAGGTATGTAGGGACTCGAGTCCAATGCAAAGCGTATCAAAACACGGCGAATTCAGGATTTTCTGCATGTGGGAGCATTGGGAATACATTCAGGCAAGGCTGGTGGAATCTGATGGACATCTCTCAGACTGGTTCAAGTTTCAACTCAGCAAAAACACACCACACAACATCACACAACATCACTCACAGTGGTATACTGCATCTCCGCGAACCCTGAGGGTCCTCCAAGTCTTCTCTGGTGGACCGTTGCCGGAGCAATCGCGGCCTTGCACTGGCATCCGTGGCGCAGTGGCTATCCCTTTTTCGTCGAAGGAAGTTTAGAAGTCTAACTTCCGACAATATGGACAACTCAGCTAGGGCAGATCGCCCGAGCAACAACACAGCTAGGGCAGATCGCATGAGCAGATGTGTGAAAGAAGAGATGTGTGAAAGATGAGATGTGCGAAAGATGAGAATGCGAGCGCGCCAAAATGTTAGGAAAGTCGCGAAATGCTGTGTTTTGCAAGGTTTTGTGCCTCAGGAGGGTCCAGAAGGGTACCTCGCTAAAGCGGCGGGTGCGGAGCACTGTGGCGGAAGGTGTGTGCAAAAATCGTTAAAAAACCTAGGCGCGAAGCACATTTGGAAGTCAAAATCGTAAAAACACTGCATGCTCGGAGCACTTTTCGAGGATTCCGCGTTCAAAATCGTTAAAAAACCTAGGCGCCGAGCACATTTGGAAGTCAAAATCGTAAAAACACTGCATGCTCGGAGCACTTTTCGAGGATTCCACGTTCAAAATCGTTAAAAAACCTAGGCGCCGAGCACATTTGGAAGTCAAAATCGTAAAAACACTACATGCTCGGAGCACTTTTGATGACTCATCATTCTCAAAACTGGCACGCCGCCTGCGCGCGAAGCAAATTTTGAAGATAAAATCTTCTATCAAAATAAAAAATGCAATTTTACCAGCGTTTCGGGCCACTTTTCGGAGATGTCATATGATCATATTTGACCACAGGTCCCTGGAAGCAAATTCTCTGCAAAAACTATGTATTTGAAAGCTAAAATGTAAGTTGGACTACCCATAGGTAAATCAAAACCTGATAAAAACCTGCCTGTTTCATACATTTGGGACATGCGGTGGGTATGTGATTGGTTTAGTTAAGTTGGGAATGATGGTGCTAATGTGCAGGAAATGGATTGTACCTAAGAATTCAATTGATGTTGATTGATCTGAATTGATTTCAATTGACTTAAATGATTTTGGTTACATTTTACTAGAGTTTACTTGAATTTAGTTTGATTGAATTTAATTTAATTACATTCAGTTGTTTGAATGAATCTTATTGATTTTGATTGAATTTGATTGTTTTGAATTGAATTTCATTGGTTTTGATTGGTTTGGATTGATTTGGAACTGATCTTGATTCATTTTAACTGATTTTGCTTGATTTTGTGTGATTCTGATGGATTTTGGATTTAATTTGATTGCATTAAATTGATTTTGATTGACTCTTGATTGACCATTGATATTGAATGGGTGTTGCTTGATTATGATTGGTCATGATTGATTTTGATTGAACTGAACAATCTGAATTAATTGAATTTAATTGATGTCGATGGATCTAAATTGATTTCAATTGAATGAAGTGATTTTGATTACATTTTACTAGAGTTTACTGTTAATTTTCAAGTTGCTAGGATTTAAGGTTAAAAGAAAAATAGCATCCAAAGAAGTAGTTTGCACCTTGTTGAAGGCTTTTTGGGAAACAACTTGACCAATTTGGAGAAATCACAAACTTCTGACCAAGTTGACCAATTTTTGACCAACCTCTGACCAACTTCCAAAACATAACCAACCTTTTCAACAAGCTTGACTTACTTAAGACACTTTTTACATGTTTAAAGCAAAAAAAACCCATTGCTGCGTAACGTTGCCAGTTTCGTTGGACTTATTTTGTGGTTTTTGATTATTTTGGGGCGAGAAAGGGGGGGTTCATTTGGGGCTGTGAGCTTGCTAAAAATATATTAAATGAACCCCGTCCATTTTTGGCAATTTGGGCCCATGTTAGGCGCATATTGGGGCTGGGACATAATAGGGCTGCTTCTATTAGAAAATCTTGGGCAACATGGTACGTGGGATTGAGGTCTCTTACCTCTGTTTACCAGCTTGAGGAAAACTTGGAAAAAATCACCAACTTCAGGAAACATCACCGACTTCGAAAAAATCACCAACTAAAAAAAAAGGAACCAACTTCACGGAAAAATCACCAACTTCAGGAAACATCACCAACTTCGGGAAAAATCACCAACTTAAAAAAATACGCAATTTCAGGAAACATCACCAACTTCAAGAAAAAATCACCAACTTCAGAGAAAAAACACCAACTTCAGAGAAAAATCACCAACTTCAAGAAAAATCACCAACTTCAAGAAAAATCACCAACTTCAAGAAAAATCACCAACTTCAAGAAAAATCACCAACTTTAGGGAAACATCACCAACTTCAAGAAAAATCACCAACTTCGAGAAAAATCACCAACTTCGAGAAAAATCACCAACTTTAGGAAAAAATCACCAACTTCAAGAAAAAACACCAACTAATGTAAAAAAATGAGCAATTTCAGGAAACATCACCAACTTCGGAAAAATTCACCAACTAGGAAAAATCAAAAATCACCAACTTAAACAAAAAAGTCACCAACTTCAGGAAACATCACCAACTTTGGGAAACATCACCAACTTAAAGAAGCAATCACCAACTTCAAGAACAAAATCGAAAAATCACCATTTTCTTAACAACTCGACCAACTTGAGACCAAGGTTTGACCGACCTAAAAAGATTTCACCAACTCCTGACACAATTGACCCACTGAATTAAGTTATTACTATTACCAATTTATGATTTGACATTTGCATTGTCAAGGCTGAAGGAAAAGTAGATTCCAGAAAGAAACTTGCGACCACACTTGCGAGAGACACAGGAAAAAAATGGTGAGACGGCTCAACTGCAATGATTGGCTGGATGCAACGAGTTTAGAATTTAGCATTACAAGAAGTAGTTCAGCCCAATCCGATCAGTCTAGTTGATTTTGCGTAACAGAGTTTACTTGAATTTAGTTTGATTGAATTTATTTTACTTACATTCAGCTTTTTGAATGAATCTTATTGATTTTGATTGGCTTGAATTGAATTGAACTGTTTCTGAACGGGTTTAACTTGATTTCCATTGATTTTGATTGATGTCCAGTGAGTTTCATTGATTTTCAATTGATTCCGTCTGATTTTGGGACAAGGCTTTGACTGACTATGATTAATTGAGATTGTTTTTCATTGAATTTAATTGAATTAAATTGACTTTAAGTGGTTTTGATTGATTTTGACTGGTCTGGAATGATTTTGAATTTTTTTTGCTTCTGATTGATTTTGAACCAGTTTAAATCGAATTTGATTGATTTTGATTGACTTTAATTGTTCTGGAATAATTTTGATTGATTTTAATTGTTTTGGAATGATTTTGATTTATTTTGTTTACATTGTACAGTTGAATCATTTTGAATGATTTTGAATCTAACTTTTTAACGTATTCCAATGGATTTGGGTTGGTTTGGATTGGTTTTCCATGGATCTTGAATGGTTTTGATTAATCTTCCTCTATTTCGGATTGGTTTTGATTGCTTTTGATTGAATCTAATTCATTTGGTTGATTTTGAATGATGTTGAAGTGAAATTAATTGGTTTTAATCGATTCTGAATGCGTTTCGATTGTTTTCTATTGATTGTGATTGAATTTTCTCGGTTTTGAATATATTTGGATTGAAATTACATGATTGTCGCCTGTTCTTGTTTGATTTTGGCTGACATTGATTGCTTTTGAAATGATTTTGGTTGAATTGGTTTGATCTTGAATGACTTTGAATGAAAAATTTATTTTGATCGATTTGATTGATTGTTATTGTTTTGGTTTGGTTTTGGATTGATTTTGGTCGATTTTGATTGATTTTGAATTGATTTTGGTTGATTTTAATTGAGTGTGCTCAAATCTTGGCTGAATCTTATTTTTTTGATTCTGTTTGATTTCAATTGACTTTAAAAACTTCACATTGACACTTCGAATTCCTCAGAGATTGCGCTTGGGGAAAGAACGTCGACGATGTATCGCGTTAGATGAAGCAACCAAAATCATAGTCAAATCAAAATCAATCGAATTATCTTTCAAAAGCAGAAAACGATTCAAAAGCAACTGGATCGAATTCCTGGATTGAATTAATTGGTTTTGGATATTCCATGCGTTCGAAACTTAGCCTATTTCCTGCGCCTAAGCCCCATCATTCCCAACCCAAACCAATCACATACCCACCTCATGTCCCAAAGTGTATGAAATAGGCAGGTTATGATATACCTGCGGGGTGTCCAGCTTACATTTTTGCTTCCCTTGGATTCATTTCTTCCGTTCGGGATGTCTTTTGCAATCGAAACTTTGTTTTTTTCCTGCGCCTAAGCCCCATCATTCCCAACCCAAACCAATCACATACCCACCTCATGTCCCAAAGTGTATGAAATAGGCAGGTTATGATATACCTGCGGGGTGTCCAGCTTACATTTTTGCTTCCCTTGGATTCATTTCTTCCGTTCGGGATGTCTTTTGCAATCGAAACTTTGCTTTTTTCCTGCGCCTAAGCCCCATCATTCCCAACCCAAACCTATCACATACCCACCTCATGTCCCGAAGTGTATGAAATAGGCAGGTTATGATATACCTGCGGGGTGTCCAGCTTACATCTTTGTTTCCCTTCTAGATTTATTTTTTAGGACTTGCAAATTCCACGTATGCGAGCCTGCTCCCATTTCCCATTCCTAGACCACATCATTCCCAACCTGCACCTCTTATGTATCTACCCCATGTCCTAAAATATCTGAAACTCGCAGGTTTTCATATACCTGCGGGGTGTCCAACTTACATTTTTGTTTCCCTTCTAAAATTGTTTCTGAAGACTTGCAAATTCCACGTATACGAACCTGATCCCATTTCCCATTCCTAAGCCCCATCATTCCCAACCTGAACCTCTCATATATCTACCCCATGTCCCAAAATGTCTGAAACTGGCAGGTTTTGATATACCTGCAGGGTGTCCAGCTTGTATTTTTGTTTCCAAGGCCAAAAAAAAATTTGGAAGGGAACTATAATTGCAAACGGGACATCCATTTCGCAAATCAAAACTTGCCCGTTTCATACATTTTGGGACATGAGGTGGGTTTGTGATGGGTTTGGGTTGGGAATGATGGGGCTTAGGCGCGGGAAATGGGCTAAGGTTCGAACGCAAGGAAATTTCCCAGGCCTAAGACATAAGACTAGAAGGGAAACAAAATGAGGATTTTGAATTGCGCGGGCAAATCAACACCTGCCCGTTTCAGTGTTGGGATATGAGGTGGTAGGTGATTGGTTATGGTTGGGAATGATGTGGTAAGCAAAATCCAAAGCCTAAGAAATGAATGTCTGAAACAGAAGCCAAAATGTAAGCTGGACACCCCGCAGGTATATCAAAATCTGCCCGTTTCATACATTCTGGAACGTGAGCTGCTTTTGTCATAGATTTAGGTTGCGAATGATGTGCCTTGGGGACCGGAAATGGGTTAAGTTTCGACCGCACGGAAATGTTCAAGGCCTAAGACATCAGCCTAGAAGGGAAACAAAATGAAAATTTTGGACGGCGCAAGTATGTAAATCAAAACCTGCCCGATTCATTTCTTTTAGGTTTGTGTTCGGATTAGGTTGGGAATGATGAGGCTTAGGGACGGGAAATGGGTTAAGCTTCATACGCGTGGAATATCCAAGTCCTAAGAAGCAAATCTACAAGGGAAGCAAAAATGTAAGCTGGACACCCCGCAGGTATATCAAAACTTGACTGTTTCATGGATTTTGGGACATGAGGTGGGTTTGTGATTGGTTTGGGTGAGGAATGATGGGGCTTGGGCGTGGGAGCGACGGGGCTTCAGCGCAGGAATTGGGCCTCAAAAATGAATCTAGAAGGGAAGCCAAAATGTGAGCCGGACATCCCGTAGGTATATTAGAACCGGCCTGTTTCAGACATTCATTTCTTAGGCTTTGGATTTTTGCATACGAAACTGAACTTATTTCCTGCGCCTTACCACATCATTCCCAACCATAACCAATCACCTACCACCTCATATCCCAACACTGAAACGGGCAGGTGTTGATTTGCCCGCGCAATTCAAAATCCTCATTTTGTTTCCCTTCTAGTCTTATGTCTTAGGCCTGGGAAATTTCCTTGCATTCAAACCTTAGCCCATTTCCCGCGCCTAAGCCCCATCATTCCCAACCCGAACCCATCACAAACCCACCTCATGTCCCAAAATGTATGAAACGGGCAGGTTTTGATTTGCGAACGGGATGTCCCGCTTGCAATTATAATTCCCTCTCAAATTTTTTTGTGGCCTTGGAAACAAAAATATAAGCTGGACACCCCGCAAGTATATCAAAACCTGCCAGTTTCAGACATTTTGGGACACGGGGTAGATATATGAGAGGTTCAGGTTGGGAATGATGGGGCTTAGGAATGGGAAATGGGATCAGGTTCGTATACGTGGAATTTGCAAGTCTTCAAAAACAATTTTAAAAGGGAAACAAAAATGTAAGTTGGACACCCCGCAGGTATATGAAAACTTGCCAGCTTCAAACATTTTGGGACATGGAGTGGATACATGAGAGGTTTAGGTGGGGAATGATGGGGCTTAGGGAGGGGAAATGGGTTAAGTTCGTACGCGTAGAATATCCCAGTCCTAAGAAGTAAATCCAGAACAAATAATTTCAGCTGGACGTCCCGCAAGTATATCAAAACTTGCCGGTTTCAGACGGTGTCCGACATGAGGTGGTTATGTGGATGGTTCGGGTTAGGTGATGGGGCTTAGGGACGGGAAATGGGTTCAGGTACTTATACGTGGAATTTCCAAATCCGCAAAAACAAATCTAGAAGGGAAACAAAAATGTAAGCTGGACACCCCGCAGGTATATCATAACCTGCCTATTTCATACACTTTGGGACATCAGGTGGGTATGTGATTGGTTTCGGTGAGGAATGATGGGGCTTAATCGCCGGAAACTAATTGATTTTCGTACGCGTGGAATATCCAAAGCCAAAGACATGAGTCCAGAAAGGGAGCAGAAGCGTAAGCTGGACATCCCGTGCGAATACCAAAACAGGCCCGTTTCATACATTTGGGGGGCGAGGTTGGTATGTATTGGTTTGGGTTGGGAATGCTGGGTCTTAGGCGCAAGCCAAGTTTCGTAAAGCTTAGGACATGAATTTAGAAGGGAAGCCAAAATGTAAGCTGGACACCCCGCACGTATATCAAAACCTGCCCCTTTCATACATTTTTGGGACGTGAATTGGTTATGTGATGTGTTTGGGTTGGGATGAATCCGAACTGCGCAGACAGGAGCCCGGATTTTACACATCCATCCGGGAGCGTGCGCAAATCAAGTTTTTGTTTTCTTCCAGTCTGAATCCGGACTGCACAGGCAGGAACCGGGATTTGACACATCGTTCTGGGGAGCGTGCACAAGTGAAATTATTGTTTTCTTCCAGTCTGAATCCGGACTGCACAGGCAGGATCCGGGATTGGACACATCCGGTCCTCCTTCGAGGGGGCGTATGCATGTGAAGTCATTGTCTTATTCCGGCTTTTTCCGGTCTGAATCCGGACTTCGCAGGCAGGATCCGGGATTTGACACATCCTTCCTGGGAGTGTACGCACGTGAATTTGATTTTTTCCGCGGGTTTGACACATCCTTCCGGGGAGGGTACGCAGGTGAACTTATCGTTTTATTCCGATTTTTCCGGCCTGCGTCCGGACTGCACACGCAAGATCCGGGATTTGACACATCTTTTCGGGAATTGTACGTATATGACTTGTCGTTTTATTCCGATTTTTTCCGACCTGAATCCGGACTGCACAGGCAGGAGCCGGGATTTGACACATCCTTCCGGGGAGCGTGCGCATGTGAACATATAGCTTTATTCCGAATTATTCCGGTTTTTTACGGGATGTCCAGCCTACAATACTAATTCCCTTCCAGATCTATGTAATTGGCCTTGCAATCAAAAATGTAAGCTGGACACCCATGCAGGTAGATCACAACCTGCCAGTTTCAGACATTTTGGGACATGGAGTGGATATATGAGAGGTGTATGGGTTGGGAATGATGGGGCTTAGGAATGGTAAACGGGATCAGGTTCGTCTACGTGGAATTTCCAAGTCCCTCGCAAATAAATCTAGAAGGGAAACAAAAATGTAAGCTGGACACCCCGCAGGTATATGAAAACCTGCCAGTTTCAGACATTTTGGGACATGGGGTGGATACATGAGAGGTGTAGGTTGGGCATGATGGGGCTGAAGATTGGGAAATGGGATCAGGTTCGTATGCGTAGAATATGCCAGTCCTAAGAATTCTTGTCTCTGGACACCCCGCAAATATATCAAAACTTGCCGGTTTCAGACCGTTTCGGACATGAGGTGGATATGTGATTGCATGGTTCAGGTTGGGAATGATGGGGCTTCGGCGCAAGAAAGAGGCAAAGTGTCCATTGTAAAACAAAACCCGAAGGGAAGAGATGAATCTAAGGCAAGCAAAAATGTAAGCTGGAAACCCCGCACGTATATCAAAACCTGCCCCTTTCATACATTTTTGGGACGTGAAATGGTGATGTGATGTGTTTGGGCTGGGATGAATCCGAAGCCGATTTTTTTCCGGTCTGAATTTGGACTGCACAGGCAGCATCCAGGATTTGACACATCCTTCCGGGGAGCGCGCGCGTGTGAACTTATCGTTTTAATCCGATCTTTTCCGACCTGAATCCGGACTGCGCAGGCAGGATCCGGGATTTGACACATCCTGCCGGGGAGCGTGCGCATGTGAACATATAGCTTTTTTCCGATTTTTGCCGGTCTGAATCCGGACTGCGCAGGCAGGATCCGGGATTTGACACATCCTTCCGGGGAGCGTGCACATGTGAACATTATTCCGAGTTATTCCGGTTTTTTACGGGATGTCCAGCTTACAATAATAGTTCCCTTCCAGATCTATGTTTTTGGCCTTGCAAGCAAAAATGTAAGCTGGACACCCTGCAGGTAGATCAAAACCTGCCAGTTTCAGACATTTTGGGACATGGGGTAGATATATGAGAGGTGTATAAGTTGGGAATGATGGGGCTTAGGAATGCTAAGCGGGATCAGGTTCGTCTACGTGGAATTTCCAAGTCCCTCACAAATAAATCTAGAAGGGAAACAAGCTGGACACCCCGCAGGTATATGAAAACCTGCCAGTTTCAGACATTTTGGGACATGGGGCGGATACATGAGAGGTGTAGGTTGGGAACACCCAAGCGGCCGCTTTTCATACATTTTGGGGGGAGATGGTTATGTGATTGGTTTGGGTTGGGAATGTTGGCTCTTAGGCGCAGGAAATAAGCTTAGTTTCGTAAAGCATAGGACATGAATTTAGAAAGGAAGCCAAAATGTAAGCTGGACACCCCGCACGTATATCAAAACCTGCCCCTTTCATACATTTTTGGGACGTGAATTGGTTATGTGATGTGTTTGGGTTGGGATGAATCCGAACTGCGCAGACAGGAGCCCGGATTTGACACATCCATCCGGAGCGCGCGCAAAGCAAATTTTCGTTTTCTTCCGGTCTGAAACCGGACTGCACAGGCAGGATCCGGGATTTGACACATCCTTCTGGGGAGTGTGCACAAATGAAATTATTGTTTTCTTCCGGTCTGAATCCGGACTGCACAGGCAGGATCCCGGATTGGACACATCCGGTCCTTCGAGGGGGTGTATGCATGTGAAGTCATTGTCTTATTCCGATTTTTTCCGTTTGAATCCGGACTTCGCAGGCAGGATCCGGGATTTGACACATCCTTCCTGGGAGTGTACGCGCGTGAATTTGATCTTTTCCGCGGGTTTGACACATCCTTCCGGGGAGGGTACGCGTGTGAAGACATTGTCTAACTCCGATTGACTCTGGTCTGAATCCGGAATGCGCAAGCAGGATCCGTGATTTGACGCAGCCTTCGGGGGAGCGCGCGCAAGCGTAGTTGTCCATTTGACTGCACAGGCAGGATACGGGATTCAACACATCCTTTTGGGCAGTGCGCACAAGTGAAGTTATCGTTTTATTCCGATTTATCCCGGTATGAATCCGGACTGCACAGGCAGGATCCTAGATTTGACACAGCCTTCCAGGAAGTGCGCCAAATGAAGTTTTCATTTTTTCCGGTCTGAATTTGGACTGCACAGGCAGGATCCGGGATTTGATACATCCTTCCGGGGAGCGTCCGCATATGAACTTATCGTTTTATTCCAATTTTTTCCGGCCTGAATCCGGACTGCGCAGGCAAGATCCGGGATTTGACACATCCTTCGGGGAGTGTACGCATGTGAACTTGTAGCTTTATTCCGATTTTTCGGTCTGAATCCGGACTGCACAGTCAAGATCCGGGATTTGACACATCCTTCGGGGAGTGTACGCATGTGAATTTATCGCTTTATTCCGACTTATTTCGGCCTGAATCCGGACTGCGCAGGCAAGATCCGGGATTTGACACATCCTTCGGGGAGTGCGCGCGTGTGAATTTATCGCTTTCTTCCGATTTTTTCCGGCCTGAATCCGGACTACGCAGGCGGGTATATGAAGTCCTAAACAACAAAAAATTTAGAAGGGAAATAAAAATGTAAGCTGGACACCCCGCAGGAATGTCAAAACCTGCCAGTCTCAAAAATTTCGGGACATGGGGTGGATATATGAGAGGTGTAAGTTGGGAATGACGGGGCTTAGGAATGGGAATTGGGGTCAGGTTCGTATAGGTAAGAAAAAATGTAAGTTGGACACCCCGCAGGTATATCGAAACGTGCCCGGGGCATACATTGCGGGACATGGGGTGGATATGCGATAAGTTGAGGTTGGGAATGATGAGGCCTAGGGACGGGAAATGGGTTAAGCTTCCTACGCGTAGAATTTGCCAGTCCTAAGAAATAAATCCAGAGGCAAGAATTTCAGCTGGATACCCCGTAGGTATATCAAAACTTGCCGGTTTCAGACAGTTTCGGACATGAGGTGGATATGTGATTGGTTCCGGTTGGGAATGATGGGACTGAAGCGCAGGAAAGAGATTAAGTTTCGATTGCAAAAAGAAACCGAACGGAAGAGATGAATGTAAGGGAAGGCTGGGCACCCCCGCCCATTTCATGCATTTTGGGACATGGGGTGGGTATGTGATAAGTTGGGGTTAGGGAAATTCGTTGATATTCGTACGCGTGGGATGTCCACAGCCAAAGACATGAATCCAGAAAGGGAACAGGAACGTAAGCTGGACATCCCGTGGGAACACCCCAACGAGCCCTTTTCATACATTTTGGGGAGCGAGATGGTTATGTGCTTGGTTTGGGTTGGGAATGTTGGGTCTTAGGCGCTGGAAATAAGCTAAGTTTGGTAAAGCGTGGGACATGAATTTAGAAGGAAGCCAAATGTAAGCTGGACACCCCGCACGTATATCAAAACCTGCCCCTTTCATACATTTTTGGGATGTGCGGTGGTTTGCACATCCACCCGAAAAGCGTGGGCAAACCAATTTTTCGTTTTCTTCCGGTCTGAAACCGGACTGCACAGGCAGGATCCCGGATTGGACACATCCGGTCCTTCGAGGGGGTGTATGCATGTGAAGTCATTGTCTTATTCCGATTTTTTCCGTTTGAATCCGGACTTCGCAGGCAGGATCCGGGATTTGACATCCGTCCTGGGAGTGTACGCGCGTGAATTTGATCTTTTCCGCGGGTTTGACACATCCTTCCGGGGAGGGTACGCGTGTGAAGACATTGTCTAACTCCGATTTGTTCCGGTCTGAATCCAGACTGTGCAAGCAGGATCCCTGATTTGACACAGCCTTCCTGGGAGTGTACACAAGTGAAGTTATCCACTTGACTGCACAGGCAGGATCGGGATTCGACACATCCTTTTGGGAAGTGCGCGCCAGTGATATCGTTTTATTCCGATGTTTCCGAGTCTGAAGCCGGACTGCACACGCAGGGTCCCAGATTTGACACATCCTTCCGGGGAATGTACGCATATGAATATATCGCTTTATTCCGATTTTTCCGGCCTAAATCCGGACTGCGCAGGCAAGATCCGGGATTTGACAGATCCTTCCGGGGAGTGTACGCATGTGAACTTATATTCTGTTTTTTTCGGGTCTGAATCCGGACTGCGCAGTCAAGATCCGGGATTTGGCACATCCTTCCGGGGAGCGCGCGCATGTGAATTTATCGTTTTATTCCGATTTTTTCCGGTCTGAATCCGGACCGCGCAGGCAGGATCCGGGATTTGACACGTCCTTCCAGGGAGCGTGCGCGTGTGAACTTACAGCTTTATTCCGGTTTTTTCCGGTCTGAATCCGGACTGCGCAGGCAGGATCCGGGATTTGACACATCCTTCCGGGGAGCGTGCGCATGTGAACTTTTAGCTTTATTCCGATTTTTTCCGGTTATTTACGGGATGTCCAGCTCACAAGTATAGCTCCCTTCCAGCTTTATTTCTTTGGCCTTGCAAGAAAAAATGTAAAGCTGGACACCCCGCAGGTACATCAAAACATGGGGTGGATAACTATATGAGATCGGTTGGGAACGACGAGGCTTAGGAATGGGAATTGGGATCAGGCTCGTATATTAGCACGTGGAATTTCCAAGTCTTCAAAAATAAATCTAAGGGAAACAAAAATGTAAGCTAGACACCCCGCAGGTATATGAAAACCTGGCAGTTTCAGACATTTTGGGACATGGGGTTGGGAATGATGGGGCTTAAGATTGGGAAATGGGATCAGGTTCGTATACGTGGAATTTTCAAATCTTCAAAAAAATGTAAGCTGGACACCCCGCAAGTATATCAAAACGTGCCCGTTGCATACATTGCGGGACATGGGGTGGATATGTGACAGGTTGAGGTTGGGAATGATGAGGCTTAGGGACGGGAAATGGGTTAAGCTTCGTACGCGTAGAATATCGAAGCCCTAAGAAATGAATCCAGAACCAGCAATTTAAGCTGGACATCCCACAAGTATATCAAAACTTGCCGGTTTCAGACAATTCCGGACATGAAGTGGATATGTGATTGGTCCGGGTTGGGAATGCTGGGGCTTATCGGCGCAGGAAAGAGGCTAAGTTTCGATTGTAAAAAAAACCGAAGGGAAGAGATGAATCTAAGGGAAGCAAAAATGTAAGCTGGACACCCCGCAGGTATGTCATAACCTGCCCGTTTCTGACATTTTGGGACATGGGGTGGATATATGAAAGGTTTAGGTTGGGAATGATGGGCCTGGGAATGGGAAATGGGTTAATCTAGAAGGGAAGCAAAAATATAAGTTGGACACGCCGCAGGCGTGTCATAACCTGGCCATTCCATACTTTTTGGGACATGAGGTGAATATGTGATTGGTTTGGGTTGGGAACTATGGGGCCAAAATTCATCGGTTTTCGTACGCGTGGAATACCCAAAGCCAAAGACATGAGTCCAGAAAGGGAGCAGCAACGTAAGCTGGACATTCGTGGGAATACCCGAACAAGCCCGAGTCATACATTTTGGGGGGCGAGGTGGTCAGTGGTTGGGTTGGGGTGGGAATGTTGGGATTAGGCGTAGGAAATAATCTAAGTTCCGTAAAGCTTAAGAAATGAATTTAGAAGGGAAGCCAAAATGTAAGCTGGACACCCCCCACGTACAACAAAACCTGCCCCTTTCATACATTTTTGGGACGTGAGTTGGTTATGTGATGTGTTTGGGTTAATTAAAGCCGGACTGCAAATCAAATTTTCGCTTTCTTCCGGTCTGAAACGGGAGTGCACAGGCAGGATCCGGGATTTGACCCTTCATTCTGGGGAGTGTGCACCAGTGAAATTATCGTTTTCTTCCGGTCTCAAACCGGACTGCGCAGGCAGGATCCCAAATTTGACACATCCTTCTGGGGAGTGTGCGCAAATGAAATTTTCTTTTTTTCCCAGTCTGAATCCGGACTGCACGGGCAGGATCCGGGACTTGACACATCCTTCTGATCGTTTTTTTCCGATTTTTTCCAGTCTCAATCCGGACTGCGCAGGCAAGATCCGGGATTTGACACATCCTTCGGGGAGCGCGCGCGTGTGAATTTATCGCTTTCTTCCGATTTTTTCCGGCCTGAATCCGGACTGCGCAGTCAAGATCCGGAATTTGAGACATCCTTCCAGGGAGTGTAGGCATGTGAACTTTTCGATTTATTCCGGCTTATTCCGGCCTGAATGCGGACTGCGCAGGCAAGATCTGGAATTTGACACATCCTTCCAGGGAGTGTAGGCATGTGAACTTATCGATTTATTCCGACCTTTTCTGGCCTGAGTCCGGACTGCGCAGTCAAGATCCGGGATTTGGCACATCCTTCCGGGGAGCGCGCGCATGTGAATTTATCGTTTTATTCCGATTTTTTCCGGTCTGAATCCGGACTGCGCAGGCAGGATCCGGGATTTGACACATCCTTCCGGGGAGCGTGCGCATGTGAACTTATAGCTTTATTCCGATTTATTCCGGTTATTTACGGGATGTCCAGCTCACAAGTATAGCTCCCTTCCAGCTTTATTTCTTTGGCCTTGCAAGCAAAAATGTAAAGCTGGACACCCCGCAGGTACATCAAAACATGGGGTGGATAACTATATGAGATCGGTTGGGAACGACGAGGCTTAGGAATGGGAATTGGGATCAGGCTCGTATATTAGCACGTGGAATTTCCAAGTCTTCAAAAATAAATCTAAGGGAAGCAAAAATGTAAGCTAGACACCCCGCAGGTATATGAAAACCTGGCAGTTTCAGACATTTTGGGACATGGGGTTGGGAATGATGGGGCTTAAGATTGGGAAATGGGATCAGGTTCGTATACGTGGAATTTTCAAATCTTCAAAAAAATGTAAGCTGGACACCCCGCAAGTATATCAAAACCTGCCCGTTGCATACATTGCGGGACATGGGGCGGATATGTGACAGGTTGAGGTTGGGAATGATGAGGCTTAGGGACGGGAAATGGGTTAAGCTTCGTACGCGCAAACATGAAGTGGATATGTGATTGGTCCGGGTTGGGAATGATGGGGCTTATCGGCGCAGGAAAGAGGCTAAGTTTCGATTGTAAAAAAAACCGAAGGGAAGAGATGAATCTAAGGGAAACAAAAATGTAAGCTGGACACCCCGCAGGTATGTCATAACCTGCCCGTTTCTGACATTTTGGGACATGGGGTGGATATATGAAAGGTTTAGGTTGGGAATGATGGGGCCTGGGAATGGGAAATGGGTTCAGGTTAATCTAGAAGGGAAGCAAAAATATAAGTTGGACACGCCGCAGGTATGTCATAACCTGGCCATTCCATACTTTTTGGGACATGAAGTGAGTATGTGATTGGTTTGGGTTGGGAATTATGGGGCTAAAATTCATCGGTTTTCGTACGCGTGGAATACCCAAAGCCAAAGACATGAGTCCAGAAAGGGAGCAGCAACGTAAGCTGGACATTCGTGGGAATACCCGAACAAGCCCGATTCATACATTTTGGGGGGCGAGGTGGTCAGTGGTTGGTTTGGGTTGGTAATGTTGGGTCTTAGGCGCAGGAAATAATCTAAGTTCCGTAAAGCTTAGGAAATGAATTTAGAAGGGAAGCCAAAATGTAAGCTGGACACCCCGCACGTACAACAAAACCTGCCCCTTTCATACATTTTTGGGACGTGAGTTGGTTATGTGATGTGTTTGGGTTGGGATGAAACCGGACTGCAAATCAAATTTTCGCTTTCTTCCGGTCTGAAACCGGAGTGCACAGGCAGGATCCGGGATTTGACCCTTCCTTCTGGGGAGTGTGCACCAATGAAATTATCGTTTTCTTCCGGTCTCAAACCAGACTGCGCAGGCAGGATCCCAAATTTGACACATCCTTCTGGGGAGCGCGCGCAAGTGAAAGTTTCTTTTTTTCCCAGTCTGAATCCGGACTGCGCAGGCAAGATCCAAGATTTGACACATCCTTCGGGGAGTGCGCGCGTGTGAATTTATCGCTTTCTTCCGATTTTTTCCGGCCTGAATGCGGACTGCGCAGGCAAGATCTGGAATTTGACACATCCTTCTAGGGAGTGTAGGCATGTGAACTTATCGATTTATTCCGACCTTTTCCGGCCTGAATCCGGACTGCGCAGTCAAGATCCGGGATTTGACACATCCTTCCAGGGAGTGTTGGCATGTGAACTTTTCGATTTATTCTGACTTATTCCGGCCTGAATCCGGACTGCGCAAGCAAGATCCGGGATTTGACACATCCTTCCGGGGCGCGTACGCATGTGAACTTTTCGTTTTATTATAACGATTTTTCCGGATCTATTACGGGAGGTCCAGCTGACAATTAAAATTCCGTTCCAGATTTATTTCTTTGGCCTTGCAAGCAAACATGTAAGCCGGACACCCCGCAGGTATATCAAAACCTGCCAGCTTCAGACATTTTGGGAGGGGGATATATGAGAGGTGTAGGTTGGGAATGATGGGGCTTAGGAATCGGAAATGGGATCAGGTTAGTATATTAGTACGTGGAATTTCCAAGCCCTAAGAAATAAATTTAGAAGGTAAACAAAAATGTAAGCTGGACACCCCGCAGGTATATGAAAACCTGCCAGTTTCACGCATTTTGGGACATGGGGATATATGAGAGGTTTAAGTTGGAAAATGGGGCTTGGGAATGGGAAATGGGTTCAGGTACGTATGCGAAATCGGAATTAATCTAGAAGGGAAGCAAAAATATAAGTTGGACACGCCGCAGGTATATCATAACCTGAATATGTGATTGGTTTGGGTTGGGAATGACGGGGCTTAGGCGCATGAAAGCGGTTGATCTTTGCACGCGCGGAATATCCAAAGCCAAAGACATGAATCCAGAAAGGGAGCAGAAACGTAAGCTGGACATCCCGTGGGAAATGAATTTAGAAGGGAAGCCAAAATGTAAGCTGGACACCCCGCACGTATATCAAAACCTGCCCCTTTCATACATTTTTGGGACGTGAGTTGGTTATGTGATGTGTTTGGGTTGGGATGAAGCCGGACTGCACAGGCAGGAGCCCAAATTTGACACATCCATCCGGAGCGTGCGCAAGGCAAATTTTCGTTTTCTTCCGGTCTGAAACCGGACTGCCCAGGCAGGATCCGGGATTTGACACATCCTTCTGGGGAGTGTGCACAAGTGAAGTTATCGTTTTCTTCCGGGCCGAATCCGGACTGCACAGGCAGGGTCCGGGATTGGACGTGTCTGCATGTGAAGTCATTGTCTTATTCCCATTTTTTCCGGCCTGAATCCGGACTTTGCAGGCAGGATCCGGGATTTGACACATCCGTCCGGGGAGTGTGCATCTTTTTTTTCCGGCCTGAATCCGGACTGCGCAGGCAGGATTTGGGACTTGTCACATCCTTCCGGGGAGTGTACGCATTTGAACTTATCCTTTTATTCCGGTTCATTCCGGCCTGAATCCATCACGCTATCGCAGCGTGAATCCCTCTTATTGCCCATGGATTCACGCTATCTTGCAGCGTGAATCCCTTTTTTTGGCCGCCCTGCCCCCCCCTTCCAGATCGGATACCAATCAAAAAGTTGGAAATCAGAAGCAAATATGTTGAAACATTTTGAAAAACACATGGAAACATTGCCTACACCAACACAAATTAATGAAAGGTTTTGCTGAAATCCCACCTGTGGGCTAGCCAACTTACACAATTCAAAATTTTGTGTGAAAGGTATTGATTTTTTACCACCTGTGGTGTTTTCAGCTTGCTTTTTTTTCCCCCGACACGAAAGGTATTGATTTTTCACCACCTCAGGGGTAGCCAGCTTACACAATTCAAAATTTGTGTGAAAGGTATTGATTTTTTACCACCTGTGGTGTTTTCAGCTTGCATTTTTTTTCCCCCGACACGAAAGGTATTGATTTTTCACCACCTCAGGGGTAGCCAGCTTACACAATTCAAAATTTTGTGCGAAAGGTATTGATTTTTTACCACCTGTGGTGTTTTCAGCTTGCATTTTTTTTCCCC
>VSDK01014871.1:156445-187473 GCA_009767595.1 Symbiodinium kawagutii
GACAGATGGACACATAGATGATCCGACACACTTGGCAGATAGATAGACAGATAGATAGATAGGCAGGTAGATAAATAGATAGATGGACAGGTAGATAGATAGATACATAGACACAAAGATGACGAGATAGATAGTGAGGTAGATAGAAAGACAAGTACATAGGCAGATAGATAAACGAATAGATCATCAGATAGATAGATAGATAGACAGTCAGACAGACAGAAAGAAAACTGATGCGCTGCCAGTCAAGTGGCCAGATCGATGCTCACATTGTCGCAACCACAATTGCACACTCCTATAGTGCTCCTATCTTGGAAACTTCCGCCACCGCCTTGTGCGGTACTACTTGTATGTAACGACCCTATTCAGCAGCTTGGCTAATGGACTTTGACGGTCAACCTTTTCTGGCTGGTGGTTTCAACCGTCCCCATGGCCGCGCCTGGCGGTTGCGGGTGTCTCCTGTCACATCTGGGCTTGAGCTGGTGATAGAAGTGCTTGATGGTTGGGGTTGAGTTGTTGGTGGGCTTGGACCTATGCTTAAACCAAGTTGAACCTATGGCCCATGGGCCCTTGGCTGATAAGAACGTTCGACAACCGTTCATGATGCTCACCAATGGTAGAACGAATCATACGGTCAAGGGCCCAAGGCCGACAACCAGCAAGACCGGCAGTTCTAAAGATGATGGGGGCCATTCGGATCACTGCATATGGGTGTTTCTCAAAATAGGGATACATGGCTTATGTAGGATGATTTGGGGCTACCCCTATTTTGCGAGTGCTAAGCATCACCAAACATTTACCATCTGTGAAAGGCACAGGCGAATGCATGGTGGAACTGATGTATCGCGGCCAGACTTGGATGAACGCTGCTGATTCCCAGCTTGACCCACAGGAGTCTGCACGTCATCATGTCTTCGTGCAAACACATCATCACAACACGTAGAGCAAGCAAAGCAGGGACAGAAATTATCATAGCAACTGGCAATTCAACTATCATAGCAACCGGCAATTCAACAGCTGCTGAGACTTTGACATGGAATTGCAACTTGTCCATACCCATTGGCTTGACAAAACCAAGCCATTCTGCAATGGCCATAGGCGCTATAGGCATCTATCTGCTAACCGTGGGCGATCTGCCAAGACTTCCTGCGGTTTTCACTGTGACGTGTCTCCTCGGTATCGAAGACAGCTGTGTGCGTCTGCCTGGCATCAAACTCTGGAGGATCCAGTGGGTCGATGGGGCTCTGGGAGGACCGCACAACTGGGTTGGTTGATGGGAACATCTACAAGGAACCGTGGTTATAGCTATCAATTATATGCTGGTTGGTGGTTTTAACCCCCGATGATAGTCAACCAACCAGTTGTCAGTAATCACTAGGGAAAATAGAAAATGTTTGAACCCCCCAGCCAGTATGGGTTTCCTAGAAAAAATCCCATCAACCATTTCTGGTAGAACCTGGATAACTGAAAACTACAGAGAAATCCTGGGAAAACCATCATCTGTTGTAGGGAAATCCTGGCAATATGCAACTTGGCAATCTAACAGGACGCCTTCTGGAAAATCTACGGTGATTTTCCAGCCAGGTATGTGAGGTTACCCGAGTGTATCAATGGGTGTATTTTCTATTGCCTGATTGATCTACCAAAGGGTACTGATATGCATATTATTCATTGGATTGATTATCCAGGGTGATTGGAGCAAAGACCACAGGGATGTCCCATGACCGATGAGCGAACCTTCCAAGGTCCCTGATTCAACCAAGAGTAAAGTCCCAGAGCTGCTTGACATCCGCTCATTTGACTTGTAAAAGACCAAATATGCAAGGAGGTTGTCCATCGCCATGTAAAAACGACCAAGCAGGAGTGATAGAACCATGATCGCCAAGCAAACGTAGAGTATCCAGTCAAACAAATTCATATCCAAAAATTGAAAAGAACAAACTGGCACGACTGGTCTGGCAAACAACCCCCAGATATCCAAGCATGAAACTGTTGCGGAAGTAGGGGTTAGTGCTTACAGCCACCGCTTGTCACATGCTGGCAACCATGTCCTCTCGCTGTTGCGACACTGAAGTGATCCCACAGGCCAGCCTCAGACTGATTCTTTGATCAACCTCAGCCAAACGTTGTCTCTGGTGATATAAGGACAGCAGGGCCTGAAATGGGTATATACCCAATGCCGATTCTTGCCCTGCCTACCCCAAAAAAATGGTTTGTTTCATTGCTAAAACAGTCATTTGGTATCATTTGGTCATGTTCAGATGATCTCAGGACAGCATTTACGGACATTGCCATTGCCATGAAAGAACAAAAATAACCATAACACCATGTAACACCAACAAGATCGTTGGTGGAAGAAGTAGCACGTGTGCCAGTCACAAACTGCAGCTGTGATGTGTTCAAACATCGGTCAGCCTTGAAAGGTTGAGAAGGCGAAACCCTTCAGAAAAGAAGATCTTCCCAAAATGATCTTCTCTTCGGACAGTCTCACCTTGCCTCTGCCCGTACATCTGAGCATTCACAATCTGTCAATATCATTTTGCATCAAAATCGAACCCAACCATTGATGCAAAACATTGAAGACAAATAGAGATATACCCGTCGGGTGGGTTCTTCGACAAAAGGTCCCTGATTCCACCGCATATCACCGCACAACCGATGCAGCAAATGAGGTAGACTTTTCGACCCACTAGTATTATAACCATCGCAACCTTGAATATCTCGCGAATATGTACAGCTAAGTAGTGACATTCGATTTTGACTCAGAGTGTAGCGGTAGCGGTGAGTTTGACCTCATAAAACTGTGCTGGATAAGCCCCTGCGGAGTAGCTATTGGTAATTACGTTGGATGGTGGATGGCATTCAATTCCATCAAGATTGAATTATCAAAACCAATGTCTGGCAAAGCGTCTGACCATACTGTCGGAGAGGTGAGCGCCCTTCCAATGGGTTTTTTTACTGAACAACCACCAAACCGGCACCACTATGAAGCAAAAAGATCCGAGATCATTGGGGATCTACATGGTGGTTTCGTGAAATGGGGGTACCCCCAAATCATCCATTATAAACCATTTGTAATCCCATTTCCCTTAGTAGTAAACCAAATCATCCATTATAAACCATTATCCCCAAAATAAATCAATTGTTAGTAGTAAACCAACCATTCTTGGGGTCCCTTATTTGGAGAAACCACCACATGGATACTTGGCCCGGCTGTGCTGCCAGGTCATCACCGCCGAAATCATCCAAGCGGCTGGACGCTCCTGGCATCGGAAGTTGTTAGATTGTATGTCAACAAGTAGAAAAATGGTTGATTTATGGATTCTAAATGATTAGTATTGGATGATTTGGGGGTACCCATATTTTGAGAAACACCCAAATGGGTATTGGTCAATATTAACCAACCAATCATGGGCAATAATAACTAACACTAATAGGGAAAAACAACAATTAAAACACAATTTCCTACATACTTGTTGTATATCAACAACAGCACTAGTGTTAGGTATCAAGAAGTTGTAAGTTTATTCTAAACAAAATGGATTTGTACCTAACAATAATTGCTATACTAGCGATGCTTGGATACTTGGGGTTATAGCTAACTGCTAGTTGTATCTGGATGCGTATAATTAAGAAAAATGAGGTACTACCAGACCAGCAATCATTGAGCAATGATCATGAGATCATAGCCAACATGTAACATAATTACTGTAGAGTAATCAACAATAATGATGAGGACTATACTTCAAAACCAAAGTGTCAGCTTCACCATGATTCAGTTGATCAAACATATGGGGGTTGTTCAAAATTACTTACATAATTTCTTACTAGGGTTTCCGGACGACTCCCATATACTTTGGCATAACCGTAAGCATACAACACCAACAATAGTCATACCTCGTGATGACAAAGTATGACAAGAGTCATACCTTTGATTCACTGCCTTGGTTGATGCCAAAGTCTACGCAGAAACCCTGATTTTAAGTAGCTACCTTGTGATGATCAAAGGTAGAAACAACTGTGGACAATGAAAGGGATAAACAAGGATACTATCCAACAATAATCCAACAATGATGGCGGCATATCAACAACACCAGACACATAGTCAGGCAGTTTCCAGGGGCCACAAGGTTGATTGCTTGTGCGCAAATGAATCAGCTAGGAGATTCCTAGTCGAAACCTAGCAATGTTTTTTTTTCCTGGAAGATCGACCTTCCCGGCAGGTATGAACATGAGAGCATAATTCTTGACAATCAGGAGAATATATTGAATAGTCCAACTATCTCCAACATGTTCCCAAGCTGCCCTGTTGTACTAGAAGTCCTTGCCGTACAACAACCCATCCCCGGGTATTTGAATGCGAGCAGGTCCTCCGACAAGTGGTATATCAGGGATTTCATCAGGCTCTCTCTACCTCAGCAGGCACAGGCACCTCATGGTGCGATAGTGATTGGTTTATAGCCTTAAAGTGACAAAGAACACACAGGCATGCACATGAACGTATAGGTTTGCTTATGTTCACAATGTGTGAAAGTTGGGGTCAATCATTTAGGCTCTAATATTGACCCATCGGAAAGCAATTTCGAGACATCACCGCGTGGCCCTCTACCATTGCCACACCATTTTTTTTGACTATCCCCAGGATGTAGTGGGATGACGGAGGATGTACTTCCCAATTGTTTGAATCCACAGCAGCAAAAACTACGAGACAAATGCGGAGTTCATCCAAATGTCTATGTTTGTTCTTTGTTGGGTCAAGATTAACCATCAATAGGGGCATAGTAATGGTTCATAACCCACAATAGTGGCTACCAGTTGGTTTCTGCCATTGTAACTGGGGTTGGTTACCTGCAGTAATGGTGACTGGAAGCATAGGATTCGACAAGCCACGCTCTCGCGCTTCGAGCTCCAGTCGAGGGTCAAGTTTTCCTTAGGCGAAGATTTCATCTGCAGTCAACATGAAAGTCCGGTACTTTTTGTGAAGAAGTCATCAATATTCAACATCACAAACATTACACTAAATACTGCCCATCCTGCTTGGTGCTTTGACTTAGTTCGAACGAACCATCACAAGCACTTATAAACAAAGCAAATTAGAAATTGCAAGGCTTTCTAGTCGATGTTCATCTTCGCTTAGAAACCAGTCTTGATGTGAGTTCGTATGGTTGTTCTCGTCTGGAATGCTGTCCCCCAAATGTAATGTCTTATGCCAGTTAAATCTCGAATTGTTGGATGCTTTCAGGCTGCCCACGTGTCACTCCCACACTATGAGCAAAGGCCAAGTTGTTCCTCACAAAGTACCTCCTGACATAGATTTCCAAACACAAGTGGATCATGGGTAATCTTTACCGAGCAACCATTGCATGTATGTGTCGGATTTTGATATAGAAGAGGGCAAAGGATGGATGCGTTCAATCACCAATCAAAAGAGTTTACGTAGCTGCACCCATAATCCAGGTACATCCAAACCAAGCAGAAAGGAGCATTATTGACATGGAAACAGGGTAACTCTCATTTTTGCATGAACACCATTTATATTATATACGTATAATTATATAATTATTTAATTTGATATATACCCATACCGTCCAGAACAGCGGCTAGAGGATAAGAACTGCTGTCGCCGAGCTGCGAGAATCATGGAAGAGCCGATTGAAAACTGCTGGCCTCACCCGTGCCATGCATCATTCACCATCCAAGGTCATGGGTGACCATCATGGTTGAACATCATAACAAGATCATGGTTGAACAGAACATGATGGTTGAACATCATAGATTCCACCAACAAGACTCATCAGTTCATGGTTTGGAGTTTACAGGTGGTCAAACGAAGCTGCAGGGTAGCTTCGACCCACGGCCACAAACAAATCCGAGAAATGGATTGGAGCAACATAGTCTGGCTTCCTAAGATCTGTGTTCTTCTGAAATTTTCCAGGGACATGCCTGGGAGACTAAGTCGTGGACACAGCACACTCGGCATTGGCTGTGATGGAGGATAAAATGCTTGCCAACTCAGGATTGCCTGGCTGTGTGGGAAAAAAACGCATCCACCTACATCAACAAACAATCAACAAAATTCTTGGTCCATCAAAACCTGATCGAGCATATTGCTTAGAAAACAACCTGACATGTAGCATGGATTTGGCTATTCAGGGGCTCGAAACGCATGGGAATTGACCCGAACTCAAACAACAACCACCACTGATTGTCCGCACTGATGATAGAGACATTACTTCACGAGTGATGTCTTTCCTCTGAAAGCGTTGGATGTCTACAAGGGACCCAAACTAATTGGATTCTCCGTCGCTTGATTCTGCACACACACACACAAATTGGATCACATGGGTAATTTGGAAAACAAATAGCAACACATACAAATTGACATGGCTGTGGGTCAAAACCCTGTACCCCTGGTTCCCCCATCATTAACTATTCTTCTCCCACCATTATTGTTGGTAGACTTATCCCCCATGAGTTGGTTGCTAAATATTGACCCATAATTAGCCACAATATGATTTCCACCTGCATCGTTTCTTTCCCTCTGGCGATCCAGGCCCCCGCAGCTAAGCGGACTGGGGGGTGCTTGACGACCCAAAACTGCAGGGGGCCACGGGCTACAAAGCATTGTATTTCCCATGCGCAAAGGGTTCTTTAGACTAGTAGGTTCTAGATGGTTCTTGTAATAATAGGTCGCCATAGGCAAATCATGTTGCAACGGTTGCTTCCGCAGCCGATTGAGTTCTAGCCGGTTTAATGCTTTGTACACAACCATTCTTTGCAACATCGTGACGTGAGACTTGAAATACATATACACCAGTCGAACCACGGACAACTGACAGTGTGCTTCTGCCCTTTTCCAAGCAAAGTTGGTCAGGTGGCTGTGGGTCAAAACCCCGTACCCCTGGTTCCCCTATCATTAACCATTTTTTTCCCAGCATTATTGTTGGTAGACTTATCCCCCATGAACTTGGTTGCTTAATAATGACCCAGACTGCCAGGTTTCTCTGCAGCCCCCAGGGGTCAGCCGCCCCGGATCGACGACGGGTGCAGCTGTGCCTGGCTCAAACTCGAGGAGAAGCTCAGCAAACTCTCCCGCAGAGTCGTGTTCTCAGATGCCAACTGCTGCACAGTTTGACCTCAGCAACGCCAACATCCCGAAGCGAATACCTTACATTTTACCTAACTGGAGGCATAAAACCTTCTTGGAGTTACTGTATTGCATTACATGTGGTGTTTACGAAGGCATAAGACCTTGTACGATTGCAGTTGGTCTAGACATTTTTTTTGGTAAAACAATGTTAAAAACCATCAGTATTGCAAGTAGCAACAGTTTAATTCTTACTACATCATTTAGCAGGGGTCTCCCCATGTCAGCTCCGTGCTTCACCAACCGCCATTGTTCCAGTCTGGGTCATGTGGGTCTTTACTGTAAACAATTAATTAGTATGTGGTACCACAATTAGCCCCTATTAGTTATTCCTGTAGCCATTGTTGACCACCACTGTCGACCACCACTATCATCCACTATCCACTTAATCAAAAACCATCCAATAGCAAAGCTGGCTTCACCAGCCAGGAACAGCAGTTCAATCCAAGGTGCTCATCGATTCCAAGAACCCCAGGCTGCACGCTAACAAGCTCTGCACTTTTTCATCATCTGCCTGCCATTCGGTGGTGACAGCGATCCCCTCAGCAATGAATGAGGGCTCATTGATCATCCCCATGGTTCGGGAGAAGGTGATAACATATCCCTGCAAGCCAGGTGGTAATAATGGTTGGATGATCTCACTTGTCTCTGCCAGCATTGGCGTTAGATAGGAGTGTCTGAGCGTGACGATGAGAATGAGCACTGTGGTCGTTATCAATGCCATGAGCACAATCATCCGATCACCGTTCCCATCGCCCTTGCCATCACCATCACCATTTTCATCGTGGATCAACTTTTCGAACCACATTTCGTTGAGCAATGCTTGAACACTGGTAAAACAACCATATAGTTCAACCATGTCAAACGCCGTCAGCCACATCTCCATAACCACCCGGACCACGGTGTTCCACTCCGCTGCGGCTGCGCCTTGTTGCGAGTGCCGGCCGCCAAGCCCTTGCTGAGGTGGCTCAGGCGAAGCTCAAAGAGCTCCTTCTCCAGTTCGTGCTTCTCCCGTTGAGATCTCAAGCTCTCCTGGGAGCCATGCGGAGCCATGCGGAGCTGCCCATCAGCTCACGGGCCCGTTAAGGGTGATGTGTGGATGACATACCTGGAATCTCCAGTTTTGGAATGTCGAAATATCAATCATTCAATGATCAATATAAATGTGAATATCATTCTGATGGGTCCAAGTTGATATTTGACCGATACCACCTAGATAGTTGATATGTACAACCTTCCACCTCCATCCAATCAGTCCTTTTTTTCCCCGATATCATTTGCGTGTTCCCTTTTTTCGCAACGATTTCTCTTCAAATCCCATTTTTCAACCATTTCTCAACCATTTTTCAAGCCCAGAAATTCGACCCAACAACATCCATGCTGCTCACCTGACTTCCCAGGGCCAACCACCAGCTGAAGCACCGCCCAGCTGCTCCCCGTCCTGTTGCAGCAGCTGCAGGTCATGAGCTTCGATCTGCTTCCGCTTTCGCAAGGCCTGAAGGACCGCCTGCAAGGAAGTGCTGGCCTGGCTGCCGCCCAACTGACTTGGCAGTTGGCAGTGACGCAATGGACCTATCTGCAGGGAATTGTTGGGGATAATAAAGTTGTACACATATCAATATACGATGTGTATAACTATATTTATAGTTATACTTTTAAGATGTTCTTGTATTTTTTTGTATATATATATGTATACAAATATGGTTTTCTATCTCGATCGGTAGTGCTTTGTGTATACACACATGTGCAATACGTAAATAGTGATAAAACACACATAAACAAACGGTAGCAAACGTACTCTGTGAACACATGCAATGCATATGGATTTACTGGACCTTGTGTGTCATGTCGCATGGCTTATTGGATATATCGCAACTGGGGAATTACTGCCTGGAGAAACATCAAGGTTTCTAGTCTAGAGTGTCAAGGCGTACAGGCATGGATATACCGGTATACCCTATAAATGGATGTGGGACGCCATGTTGCTTTTAGATATGATAGCATTTACAATTTTTGAAAGTGTTACATCAAGGTTGTATGTGTTTTCCATCTTTCCTCAAGGCATTGTTGTGTTGATTATATCCTTCATTCTACATGACCTTCATGATGTTCATCGCCTGCGCGTTTAAATCGATTTGTTCGCAGCTTGTAATTGTATTCAAGAATCAGCATGACCAGCGTTAACATGATATTGAATTCCTGAACTCTGAACCAGAAGACCAGCAGCAGCAACCACAGCAACTATCAACAAATTCACTGTCACAAGAGCCACTTGACATCTTTTGCCTTACTGGTGCTACTATGGCTATGGCCGGCTATGGCCCATGGGACCCATGGCCCCATCCTCCGGCAACTTGCGCTGCTGCCTGAGCCGTAGCATCTGCCAGGCGTTTCTCCAGCTCGGGGAAGGACAAGTTGGTGCCGCTGCCAGCCTGGCGATGGTGCGCTATGCCTATGAAGAATGGACCAGGAGTTTCGTCATTAATTGTTGGTTAGATAGTGGTTGAACTATGGTTAAACTATATGGTTCTGACATTGTTAATGACTAGTATCAGTATCAATAGTATTAATATCTATTAATAACTAATGGTTATTGTTAATAACTAATGGTTTTCTCTAAATTATTGGTTAGATAGTGGTTAGATAGTGGTTAGATAGTGGTTGAACTATGGTTAAACAACTATGGTTCTGTCATTGTTAATGACGAATATTAGTATTAACATGTATTCAAAACTAATGGTTGTTGTTAATAACTAATGGTTATTGTTAGTAACTAATGGTTATTGTGAATAACTATTGGTTTTGTAATTGATATGGTACCGCTATCACTGATGGCCACTGGTTAGCTTTGTCATTCATAATGGCTATTCATGGTAACATTACGCTTACCAAACAAACATACCGTTCAATTAATGCGAACAGTTATTTGCAATATTTTCAAACAACCAAAGGTCAAGTGGCATCATGGAAATCATCATGGCCATGAAATTGGATTCTTAGGATGCAGTAAGTAGCACCCATTGTGGACCCAGATCACGGCCTGGCATATCCACCTGCCGATCGTTGCCCACCTTGGCCTTGGAAGAAGTCCTGGGGGATGCACCGAGTTGGTTCTGCAAGCTGCCTGGGCCCGGCGGTCTCCAGGTGCCATGCGGTCTCCCAGGGAGAAGCCGGTGTCTTTGTCACAAAGCGACCAGTGCTGAGAAGACAATTGAAATATGATTGAATGTAATTGTTTGGTTGTTTACAATTGAAACATAACTGAATCGTTGTTTCTCAGGTCATAGGGGTACACCTCAAATCATCCATTATATCATATAACCATTTATGGTAGTAAAACAACAAATTGTATGTAATTGTCACTCTGGGATTGCACAAGTTGGAAGCTGTTGGAAGCTTCACAAGTCGCAACTTTGGTGAAGCAACCCAGGTGAGATTCAGTTTGCTCCAATTGGTGTCCTAGTTATAACTTGTTCAGTGAGCTATTTCTGCTAGTTACCCTCGCTATCAACCAGCTAACAGCCAAGGGCCTACCTGGACATGGCTATGATCCAATCGGATTCCAGCCAATTGACAACTCCATGCGCCGCGTCCGCAGTGACCAACTCATCGATCCATAGGTATTCTTGGTCTACCAGGTGGGTATGTGCCAAGCCAAAGGGTAACCAACAACCCACCAAAAAATGATCGTGTTGCTAGGAAACCATTGGCTTTGGGAGTACCACTACTTTGGTACATACCCAGGTATGGTGCTAATGATCCCCCAAGATCCCGCATGATCCCCTTGATAGGTGAACCTCCAAATCAAATTACCACTGGGCACTCCAAACACTCTTAAATGAACATCTGCGAATTTCTTGGAGGTGCTTGATCATCGGTCATTTTTTCGTGCTTCTTCCAGAGCTTCCTTCTTGACTCGATCCCAGGCGGTCGGTCAAATACCTTGTTGCTTGCGAATCGCACCAGCCCCCTATAACCCAAACCAACCATGATCAAAAGAGGACTTACCGAATGATATCATTTATGCAAATTTAATATCATATATACATTGCTATATGCATTGACATATTAGATGTTGCTCTGACTGAGGTGTTAACGCCACTACATCTCCAATGGCCAGGGTTTAGCAATGGGAATTCTTACAGGTGACCCTGCAGCAATCTGGAAATCAACCAACCATCTCAAGCGGTGGGGGAATTCTCCCTGGATGTTGCCATCGTTCTGCTTAACGATCATTCCCTATATGAAGTCAATATCAATAATGGTTGTTGACAATCAAGAGTAATCTTTGATAAGCAAATCTCATAACTTCTGAAGATCGCAACTAATCGCTGAAAAGCAAATCTGATGACTTTTATAGCAACTATTAATAAACGTATCCTATCATAAACCAAACAACTAACACAGTACAAAAACTATTAATAGACCAGAAACCCATCCCCCAAGCTCCGCAAACCAAGCTGCTGAGGAAGTTGGACAAATCGCTGGCGCTTTGACTGCTGGATTGGGCTTCCATCATCAGAACGCCACGGCTTTGCCTGAACCAGCTCTACACCGAGCAAATCAAACATGGAAAATGCCCCAAGCTGACTGACCTGTTGGGAAAACCATGAGCAACAAGGATTCATTATAGTTGAAACTAGTTGAAACATGTGTAATTACAACATACTTCTTGGGTATAACTTTGGGGATGCCACTGTCAATTCACAGCGTGTATCTCTCCCACCAATCTCTGTATGGCGTCCCAAACCCAGAAAACGTAATGATCTCACAGGCGCCATTATTCAATGCCATGAGTGTGCTGTGGCTGTGATTGTTCCTGTCGTCATTGTCGTTGTTGCCTTTGCTGTTGGTTGTGGTGTTGTTTCAGCTGTATACCCAGGATGGTCAATCAATGTTCCACCCGTAGCTTTCCCAGAAGAAAACTGGTGATCCACCGTTTGGGGAGGGTCACTAACAGCTAGATCTAGATCGACTATTGTTTTACTACATGGAGATCTGTCCAATGCGTTTACCGACATGCTCGTTTATGGTTACATAACAAATATAGATCTCTCCAATATGTCTAATTCATCATAATCAACCAACATCACAAAACATCATTAACAACTGGATCTCCCATGATCCCATGATTGTGATCCCGTAGGTGTCGGCTACTGTTGGCCCTTAGTTCTTATCAGCTGGGGATCTTGATGACGGACCCCTTTTTTTGACCACTGCCAAACATAATGTTACCTCTTATCCCTTGTCACTGCCGGTTCACAACCATCATAAAATTCAACCATGTGTGGGATATTGCAACCATTATCAACCCATCATTGGCCATTCTCGGCAAGTAACCATCATCAACCACCATATCAAAAAGTCAGTATTACTAACTATCATGAACGGTCATGCTCCATCCATCATTCACCAGCAGCCAACATTAATTAACCATCATCAGCTGCAGGTTTCACCATGGGTCATCATTAATCATCACTGACATCATTATAGCCCCGCCATTCACCATCAATAACTATTAGCTATAAACATTAATCCTTAACCATCCACATTGACCATCATCAACCAAACATTTACTAACACTTAGCTATGACCATTCACGATCCATTCTACAACGACTATAACTATTAGCTATAACCACTATGATTATTAATCGTCCATTAAGCGTGATTATAACCATGATAATGGTTAACCATCCATGAAAGCCGTGTCATACCACAACCATCAAGTAACCATCAATCAACCACTATAAACCCTTGTAAACCACTTGATACCCCTGTAAATCACTATAAACCACTACGAAACCACTGTAAACCTTTGAAGCAAAAGCAGCTTATAACATGTTATAACCATCATTACCCATCAGCAAAAACCCTTTCAAACCATCATTAAAACCATACAATGGTTCACTAACATTACGCATCAATGATGGTAATAGTTAACCCTGGTTCATTAACCATGGCTATTGGTGATTACCCCCAAATCATCATTAACCATCATTCGTGGTCATAAGCCTCATATAACCCACCATGTCTCACCATCCATACCTCACCCTGGACCCCTCACCCCTCGCGGATCGGCCTCGCCAAGTCCCGTCGCAGCATGGCGTTCTCGCGCCGAAGCTCTTCGCACCGCGAGACGTTGAGATCCTTCGTCTCAAGCGCTTGAATCCTGGCGACGGCACGGGTCTGGTGGTGAACCAAGGGGTTGGTTGATGGACAAGTCATAGGGGGTTATAGTGGTTGATTGATGGTGATTCATAGGGTTAATCATGGTTCAATGGATGGTTAAATAATGGGGGTTGGTTAATCTAATTACAAGGCGTTGGTTATTCTAATTCATGGTTAGTTTGTGTAGTATCTTTAGAAGAAATTGATGGTTTGACGATTGATAATTCATCTATATATGGTTTATAATCGTTTTGGGTTGTTTATGGTATTTATAGCGGTTGACAGGGGTTGATGATGGTTGATTGATGGTTGATCGATGGTTATTGATGGTGAATCATGGTTGGAGATGGGTACAGCCACTCATGGCATTCATGATGTCCGATGATGGTTGATGATAGCTATATAGTAATAACGGGTCATACTCAATCAACATAATATTCATGGTTACCATATCATTAATTGATCATGTGTTTTGTCAATGTTCATTATTAATGATTTTGATGATGGTTCATACTTGATCTGGAACCAACATCACAAGAGCACTGGAATAGAATCGAAAATGGCCCACAGAGAGTGGGATACACCACTTAAGACTCAAGACCAGATCATGGGTCTATATAGCTGCGGGTGACCAGAATTGTTTTTCTTGGGATGTTTATGGATGTTTACTATTACCTACCCATTTTTTGGATGATTTGCTATCTCCCATAGCGCTTCAACAAGTGGTATGGATCCCTCCAGCGACCCATACTTCTGGATGAATTTAGGAGGGGACCGGTCGGTTGGCAGCACGAAATCCTGAAGGATCCAATGCGCTTATTCACAATGCTTCAAGTCACCACCTCCCCCAAATGTCGCTATGGGTCAATATCAACCAACCAACCAATGGTGAACTAGCTGGTAAATGGTTAATGATAGGGGGGAATAATTAACAATAGTAGTGGAAATACTAACTGTATGGCTATGGGTCAATATTAGTCAACGAACTAATGGGGGATAACCACCATCCATAATAAGGAAAACAATGGTTAATGATGAGGGAACCAGGCGTACTGGGTTTTGACCCATAGCCAAATTGGGGGGTTGTCCATGAACGCTTTGGACCCAAATCTCAAAAAGGCTATTCCACTAAAACTGCTCATGACTAGATGGCCGGGGCGTGTTACCGCTGTAGCTAGCCCCAGTTGATATGGGATCTATGCTAAAAATCATTTGCACACCCATCACCAGTGTCATGCTCACAAGACCACTGGCGCCCTGCTCATTCGCGCACGAACCTTCTGCCGAGGCTCACTTGTTGATGAGCTTCCTCCAACAACGAATCAAAGCTTTGCTGTTTCGTTCCTGTGAACAGCACGCTCAAGTGCGACGACTCAGTGTCTTCATCAGATCTATCGCAAAGGTGTCCCCCAAAAGGTGGTTGTTTTTCAGTCCTAGAAACTACTATTATACTAAATCAATGCAGCTCCAAAAGAGTGCTATGTTTAGAAGGTTGTGCCCTCATTCGTGGTAATTCCAGTATACCAATTTCAACTTCCTTGAAAATGCAGGTCACCGGGAACAACCCCACACAAAATATGTACCGGTCTCATAGACACACAATGTACCAGTTGAAAGATACAACTTATGAAGAAACACCTACCTGTACCCCCACCACCAGTTCCTCTACCCGTTCCACCACCACCACCATCCCTTAATTTGATGCAGCCCAATACATGCCTGGACCATTTGCAATCGTCTCCACAGTTGCTTGAGCATTTATTGGAGCTTCCTCCGCCTGCAACGGGCGCGATACCCGGGTCAAGGGACACTGAGGTTTACCCCTCTGTCAATCCTATAGATCCTTCTCAGAGATTCTATGCTTGCTATGACTGTGGCAAAATACACACATGGGATACCCTGGTTCGTGCATCAAGAACTGTCAAACACCTGTACAAACCGCGTCACATGAGCAGTGTGTAGGGCTGCTCTGGAAATTGACCTACAAGTTATCATGAGTTTCGTATCTCGTGACTGTTTGAAGTTCCCAAGTTTAAGCCATTGTTCAAGCCCTTTTCTACTGAGTCTTTGACATCCTCTGCTCTCACCAAGCACTTCATCCGCAGTCTTTGCTGACCCCAGTGTTTCTGGATGCAAAACTTGCCAAGCCATTGCATCCTGAGTTAGTATTCTTCATGTGTCCATCAATGTGATATTCAGATGGCATTGTCAACAGTATTCTATCCAAAGGCAATCATCCCAGCCAGGGTTGCAAACACAGGGAAAACAACACCAATAGTAGTTTGTTTGTACGATGACGTGTGAGAGTGTGCATCACTGAAATATCTACTTGCTCAATCATCCCGGTAATTAGCTGCCAATATCCCTGAGGACGGCAATAGCTTCTCTTGGGTCGCCCATAAAACGCTGGTATCTCTTGCCATCTCAACCTTCCGCCATAAACAACTATTGGTCTACTAGTTGAATTGTATCAATCCTTACTATCAACCCTATCAGTAATTCATGATACATCATCATTTTCAGCCCTTATTCACTATCAATCACTAATCCATCCCTATCATCTTCATTAGTAGTCAACAATCCATCATCATTATCACCCCTCTCAGTAATTCATAAATCATTTGTTAATCATTTTTGAGTAAAACATGTTTCAAACCACTGCCCAAACCTCATCAACCCTGTTAGTTCATGAACCCAAACTGGTAAAATCCGCAATCAACTCATCCACCGCTCGCCTTCTCTGGGAAGGAACCGCTGCTGATACCGCTGGTCTGTCGTCTGGTGTCGCCGCTGCCGCTGCATCGGAGGTCGTCGGGGGCGGATCCCGTTCCCATGGCCGTCATGGGGTCGAAAGGGTCCATGGGGTCGATGGGCTGCTGCTCCCAACGAGCTTGGCGTTGGATCACCTGGCTCAAGCAGGTGATCAGCTTTGGAAATCATGGCTTAGCTGCTTAATTAGACGAGTTTCATCATGTTAGATCTATATCTAGTGTCAGTTGTGGTTTACTACACCATAGTCTTGATGTCATCAATTGTACTATTCTTAGATTACATTTATAGAAATGATTCTAAATGTATATATATATATATATATTTGATGGTTAAGTGATACAGTAACTCGAAGTGATATGTTGTTTAATGGTTCTACTCAGTTGTTACAATAGCTCAAATGCATGGTCATAGTCATAATCGATCTCATGGTCGAGAAGTGGTTGTTCTGTGCATTTGAGGTGATGGGAACCAAAGGCACCACGGCTGGGGCAAGTGCAAACCAACAGCTTCTGTGGCAAGCTATTCATGACTCCATTATTGTTTGTTGCTGCATCTGTATACCTAACATTGGCTCTTATAAGGACTGCTATTCAGAACGGTTTCTACTATTGTTGATCATGCATCAGTAAGCACAAATAATCCTTGTATGTGTTCACCGCATGAAACATGATCAACTATGGCCGAAAGAATCAAGGTACCAAGACTTTGCGTTTTTGTCGTTGATAGATACATATATATATATATGTATAAACATACACCCTAGTTCCCCATAGTCGTTACATGTTATCATTCCCCATAGTTCAGTGTTAGTTCACCATTAGTTGACCATAGATCAGCAACCATAGATTCATGGCTGACTCGTAAGGATGTTCACCGACTTGATGCTGGTGAGACTTTGTGGCTTGACCCATGGTCAGGGAGCTTCTCTTGTGATAGCTAGCCCGGCTTTCTTGAACCCGCCAGCAAACATAGTGAAAGGTTGTTTTCTTTTAAACATTAAGCATTACTAACCACTACCAATGATTATGAACCATTACTAGTCATTAACCAATATTATGTATTATCAATTAACCATCATTATCAACTTCAACCATTATTGATCATTATTAACCATTATCATTGATTATTAATTCACCATTATTATCACCCATTATCAACTAAATCATAGTATCACCACCCATGAGTCACGATTGATCATTATTGACACTAATCACTCTCCATTAATTGAACAAACCGCTGTAATGGGCCGTTATCAACCTTTCTTAATGATAATCAACCATACTATTATCAACCATTATCATCTTAATAAACCATTACCACCCATGAGCCATGATTGATCATTACTGACACTAATCAATCACTATCATTGCCATTGTTAACCATTATTATTAACCACATCATTATCACCCATTGGCCATCATCAACCCATCATCAACCCATCATCAACCCATCATCAACCCATCATCCACAACTGACTGACCCCACCATCAAGACCACAACCATTGGGTAAAACCATCTATCATCCACATCTGGCCATTGTTAACCTTTGGTGCTTGCTGTACGCCAATGGCTGACAGTCGGTACCCCAAAGCCTTTTGACGGCTGAGGATTCAGAGGCAAAGCCGGAAAAAAAAGGCCATCGTTAACCATTAGTAACCACATGTGGTTAATAACCTGATCTGGTTAATAATGGTTAATAACCCAACATTATTAACCATTGGGTAAAACCACATCAATCACCCTTCGCATCGTAGCGACACACCTCCCCAGCGCATCCCCGTCGCCTGCAGCAGCTCGTCGCGACTCTGTTGTAAGGACTCCATCTGCGCCTGCGACAGTCGTGCCCCACGGACAGGGTGCGACAGGGGCGGCCATGACCACGGCCGGGCACCAGGCGCAATGATGGGAGGTTTATGATGGGAAATCGATTTTATATATGATTTGATGGATTTTTATATGATTTTATACGATGGGAAATCGATTTGATATATGATTTGATGGATTTTTATGGTATGATTTTATGGGGAAATAGTGGGAAATCATGGAAAATCATGGGAAATCATCGAAGGCTCTCGTGCCACTCTCGCGCCATTGATCTTATGCTTAAGCTTATATGGTTGATCATGACATAAAAAAAAATCAAAAAAAACACGGCTCATGTGGTGTATGGTTGATTGATTGACAGTCTTATAGTGAAGTGATGGTTCATCTGCGACTCTCTGAACAAACATGTCACAACGGGTGGGATGGCTCACCATTCCACGACCAAAGTTCATTATGAAGTTTTGGAATATGCCGATTCGACATGGTTGTGTGAGTGTGTCAAAAGATGGTATCCGCTTATCATCTGAAACTGAGAAGTCTTGATCCGGGAAACTGTTTTGGTGTGGACACTTATGGGGTACCTCCACTTATGTCACTGGCATAGCCACGGAATTCCCTTCCTGTGGCATTGCAGGCCCTTTGCCTTTGACCAAACATGTATAGATTCCTCACGAAACTAGAGGGTTTCTGAAAGGAAGCAAGTAAGGAGAAAGATCATTTTCCTGCCATAGCTTTCTGAAAGGCCACAACCCCAAAAGTACGTGTGTGGATCCAAAGCTTGCGAACAACAACTCCTGCGTATTTTTGACCACACAGCGGTAAAATAATGTCAGATTGTCCAACAACTATTGAAGACACACACACACACAACATTTTGCGCCGTTCTTATCAGCCACACACTTGACATCTCTTCATTTCAGGACCCGCAACAAAATTTTGCCACACAAGTCGGATGATTTTTTCAGATCTAAAAAATCTGAATGATCTGCTCATGATTTTTTTCTTAATATTTTTTTTGCCAAAAAAGTCGGATGATTTTTTTCAAAGTTTCTTTGTGAATTGCTCATAGCCTCATAGGCCTCTCATCTTTGCTGACCATTTGGTGGCCACCCACGGGGCCCCCCCCATGGCCCGCCTTCAACGCCTCTTCAGACTCTTGCAACTCCAACGTCCTGGTCTGCGCGTAGTCCAACTCGTTACGCAACGCTCCTGGGTGCCCAGGGGTACCAGGGGGGTGACGGGTCGGTGGTCATAAGCTGTGGTGAATGAGTGGTTAATGAGTGGTTGATTGGTGGTTTATTCCTGGCTCATGATGTTTAATCATGGTACACAACAATCAGCCAATATGGCTTATATCCACCACTCTGACGTATTGTCTGGCGACCAGGGGGTGAAATATTCAGAGTTGTTTCCTACAGTTGTGTGGCAGTGTTTTGGTTATGGTGTGGCAGTGTCTTGGTTCGGGTGTGGCAGTGTCTTGGTTCTGACGTGGCAGTGTCTTGGTTCCGGCGTGGCAGTACCCAAAGGTAGGTGTGACATTCAAACCCCGAAAATCTCTAAGTAAACCATGGTAGAGGAACCTCCCAACTATTCACCACGGCTTATGACCACAATCAACCGATGGTGTTGGTGTGAAGCAATGCTTACTAAAGGGATTGATAAGCAACAATAATGGTTGACTATTTCTCCAACTGAAGATAACTGGTGATGTTTGATTTATGACCCGCGGATTATGCAAACTTGGAAGCGTCTTTGCCAACTGTGTAAGCTAGATAGCTACAGGAAAACCATGGGAAAACCAATGGAAAACGTTCAAAATCATGGAAACAAACCTGGTGATCCCCTGGTTACCTATCATTTACTATTGTTTCCCCACTTTGGTTGATTATTATCCCCCCCTATTGGTTGGTTAATATTGACTCATGGCCATATAAGGTGGTGATCCATTGAATGTGAGGGCATCTTCCGAAAACAAAAAAGCCGTGGGCACGACTACTACCTGGGCCACAACATCAAGACCAACAAAACACCACACATACATACACATACAACAAAACAAGAAGCAACAATCAACAATGAACCACGTAAAACTAACTACCAGCTGGTTGAGGATGTTTCAGATTGAGTCCGTGTACCACCGGGCAGCCAGCCCTAACTCTCCGAGCAACTGACTTCGGACCTGGGCCGGGAAGCTGCTGATCCCCATCTACACCGGAGCACCGATCTAAGAATGGCCATGGTAGATTGCCATCAAAGGCTGCAGTCCCTAATGTTAGTTAATGATCAGTAATGGGGTAGTGATACTGATTATATAGTAACGGGGTAGTGATTGGTAATGAGGTAGTGGTCACTACCCAGCATTACCCCCATAAAAACCACGACTTCAACAACCAACAGTTGGGTGTTGGGTGGCTCAGCATTGCCACCAGCACTGGGATTAGGGTCTCGGCATGGCTTGGCCCACCAGCACGCACCGCCTGTGTTGAAAATCGCCCACCAAATTTGCTGGTGGAACGTCACAAAAGGGCGTGGTTGTGTGGCCATCATCACCCCCAGGTTTGGGATTGAATCATTGCTGTCCCACAGCAAATGGTATTCAAATGGTATTGGCCATTTGCGACAGCAAAGCCTTTCTTGTTACCTTCAGCATTGCTGTTGAACGATTTTTGTTGTAGCATCCAAACAACATCATCTCTTGCTCTATTAATTGCAGCATTTGCATGGGCTTTGAAAAATGATCTTGGGGGGATTCATGTTGGAATGCAAATCTCAAGCTATTTATGGTAGGGCTGTGGTGCTGGTTGAGAGTTTCACCTGCCTAGTGACTCTCCGGGGTGGTTGCCATCTCAAAAATCTATCAGTAAAGGGAACTCAAACTGGTTGGTGGTTGCAGTGGTTTCAATTAACAATGGTTGGTTGGTTAACCAGTTGTATATTTGTTGGTTGACAAACTGGTTGAAACAATATGCTTATCGACCAACCAACCATTTGCAAATGCATGCGGGAAACAAAAGATGCGAAACAAACCACCAACCAGCTACTCTTGTTGATTAGCCCCCATAGTTTACCACATGTTTCAACCATAGTTAAGGATACTCAAGGAACATGTGAACCATAGTTAAGCATATAGAAACTCCACGGTTTCCCTCAACCATCCCCCCGCCCTTGGCAGCATCCCCAACCCCTTGGCAGCGCGTTGCGTTACGCGCCACCGCCGAGAAGCTGGCAGAGACCGTGTTGCTCCTCCAGGTCCTCCGAACTTTGGCGAAGCTCCTCGTGCCTCAGCGAAGCACCAGGAATCCCCGACCGTTGACGGTAAACCCAACGAATCATACACCGAGTTTAGGGGATTCCTTGATGTATCATTCGTTGGGTTTATTCAACTGGATGCCATTTTTCGTCAATTTTCCTGGGGATTCCTGGCTTTATCAAGAGGAATCGTATCCCCCGAAATGGATCGTGACCCAAGTAATAATTTCATGTCATTCTGAGGATTTTCTTGGACAGTTGGCGAGCATACCCATGTGGCCAGGGCGAATATCAGTGCTCGATGTACTGCATATTCTTCATGATAAATGACTATGTACATGGCAGAATGGCCCAATAACAAAGCTGATGCCATAATATAAATGTGCATAGTACAATTCATCATCTATTATCAGCATTAATTGACCTTATTGATCATCTAATCATAGTGGCTGTAACTTCTAAACGCCCAATCCAACCACAGCCACATCCCTCAACCAGTTCTACTAGGTATATCCCTTAATCGACCTTAACCAGGGCACCCTCAACCAGGGATATACATGGATATACTTAGTAAAAACAACCACTAGGATGTAACTATAGGTAATCCTACTAGGTTAGGTATATCGTTGACCAACCAACCTCAACCAACCTCAACCAACCTCAACCAACCTCAACCAGGGCACCCTGGGCCGAGCACCGCCCCGAGCCGCGCAAACCCGAGCGTCTCTGCTCTCAGCTCTTCGAGACTTTGCTCTGCGCGATGACGGTCCTACCGCGGGGGCGTTGGAGCCGTTGTGAGTTGCCCCCTGCGAAAAGCAAGCAGCTGACTCATAAATGATGCAAATATGGGTAAAGCTACCAGTTCCAGACATCTATCATCATTTGCCATTCTTAACCACGGTAAGTGACTAACCTACTCACAAAGCTACCCATAGATTCAGCCCGTCCATTGGTTAACCACTCAATGGATGGTGCTCGTAACCACCATGGGCCCAGCCGCTAGGGAGCTGCGCCGCGGTCCTTTGACTCGACATACAACTGCCTCTTCAAGTTGGCAGCATCGTGGCGAAGCTGAGTCACCTGCACCAGGATCAACCGCTGTCAACCAGGATCAACCAGGCATACCTCACCATCGATCAACCAGGTCTGGGTTTGAAACGGCTTCACTTTTCAATGGTGAAGGTCTTCCTGTTTTTGAAACGCTGTCATGTTGGCGGGATGTGGGGGTATCCCCATCTAAAGTTTATAGTGATATACCTATTCGTAAAATACAAGGAGTGAAACGTCTTGTTGAACGGGTGAACTACCCACCGATACTAGTACTAACACATCTCACCTTCACCCCATGGTTTCTCCAAATCAAAAAGACTTACAGTGATAAGGGCTTAATAAATAGATCAAGCATGCATGAAAATGGGGCATCAATATATTGAATATGTATTAGTCAAGATTCCTGTATTGATCACTGCCCACAAGTGTGTGTGTCAAAATTCCATTGTGGCGAAAATCGACTGCCGATTTCTGCCAGGGACATCCTGGACGGAAAAAAGAACAAATCCAAATGTGGTGATTATGAGTCAAACACTAGGTACAGTGCCAAACAAACACTCATCTATTTGTCAAACGCATCTTAATACGGTCACTGTTGGGTATTGACATGTTTGACCAATACAGATCTAGATGGGTAAATAATCCCAACCCTGCCCGAAAATTTCAAAATAGTCAAGCTCCCGTACAAACGAGATCCGCCTCCTATAAACCAGTGGAACACTAGCTTTTGAGTTGGTAGAAGTGATGGTCGTTGATGATCCTTTTTGGCTTTACGGCTTTACCGGTCTTCCGTTGCTGGTTGATCTTTGCGCGTTATCAACCGCTATCAATCGCCGTATTAATCAGCCATGACACAATGGTCACACAGAAAATTAAACAGAAAGAGACGCTACTACCAGGGCCCCACAATTGACACACGTGTTTTCTCATATTTTTCTCATGTTTGGCTTAGGGTCCATAAACTATCATCCATCAAAATTGGTGAGTGATGATTTATGGTAAATCCTGACAAATGTTGATGAATCAAACAATGAAAAATATTGATAAATGATGATGAGTTGAATGGTGATAAATGATGATGAGTGATGATGACAAAAAATGATAATTTGTATATGATGACTGAGGGTGAATGATGAAGTCATCCATGAACCATTCACCCTGCCTTGTCCTCAAGTTCCACCAGCATCCTCTCGAAGCGATGTTTGTTGCGCGCGCCCGGTGGTGACTCTTGCGCCTGCGCCTGCTCCAGTTCCTGGTGCCGCGCGGGGGTCACAAGCTGAATGCGGGGAGAAGCCATGTGGAATGGTGGATTGGAATCATCAACGATTCCTATATGATCTATATGGCTAGTCAAAGATTCATTGATGATTTCAATCAGTATCGAACTAATAACGAATATGGTTCTTTATCCAAGTATCTTTGTAGTGATCAATCAGCATCAGCCATCAATGAATCACTACTTTTATTAGCACCAGAAAAAATCATGAAGTATACGTTGCAATCAGTCATTTTCATGAATCACTACTGAACCGTACAACCGTACATCAGGATTCATACTTATCACATCCCACCATCGACAACATTGAATCTCAGTATTAGTTCCACTACTTCACCGGCACCAGCTTTTTTCTGACCCGTGAAAACGTCGCCACATCCCGCCTGCTCCTCCTGCAGTTTTCGCAGTTGCTTCTGCGCGTCCACCAACTCGTAGCTACGTTTCAACAGCTCGGCCTTGAGGTTCTCCAGTTCCTTGTTCTCCTCAGTGGTTGGTACTGGCTTCTAGTTGATCATAGGCTGTTGGCTGGAGTGGTTGGTAGTTCATCATAGGCTCTTAACTAACAAATCGAGTCATTCGTGGTCAGCAGTAGTTAGCAGTTCAAACTTCAGAAAAAAAAGAGAGCTGTTGCTTAGACAGTCGGAGGTGGTTGGTAAGTAATTATCATCATTGTTGGTCCCTGCCCACAGTGTATGGGTAACAGCCAAGCGTTCACAGCTAGACAAGGTCGGCGGCTCAGTGGAGCAGATGCCACTTGGAGTCTTTAAGCAAGTAAGAAGTGTAGTCATCAGCAGTCACTCATGCGTGTCATGCTTGAAGATAACCATTTGGTGATTTCTCAAAATAGGGGACCCCAACAATTGGTGGTTTATTACTATAAATGACTACTAACGGATGATTGGGGGGTACCCCTATTCTGAGAAACAACCATTTTGGGCCTCGACCTAGGCGGTCAGTTCTGGTGTCATTTGCCATCAACGAAGGTTCAGCCCAGCTACGCGCCAGAATCGAACCTTTATTTGTTGGATCAACCGTGCTGGTTGCTGGTTCAGCACAACTTAGAAGCAACTACTGTTTACAATTCGGACTATCTCAAATCAACAGGGTGCTTACTCAACCACTAATTAGAAATCCAAGCAAATCATAGGCTAGTGAAGCTTGTCTTCACTGAACTCCCCCGGCTTCACCGGGCGGGGCCCCACGGGGCGCCTTCAGGTCCTTGAGCTTCTCCAACTGACCCAGATCCACGGCGCCGCCGATGCGCGGGTTCTGCTCCAGTATCATCAGCAGTTTCTCCTTCGAAACAAATGGAGCAGTTTTTGGTGGCGTGGGAAGCTCGTTTTGAGCTGATGATGCTTTGGAGTGAAGATATAGGCTATTCATATGGTGATAAATAATATGTATTTATAATATACATTAAACATATCATGTGTATATATATATATATAATATAAAATTTATTATATACACATACAAGTTAGATTTATAAGATTGAAGAAAAATACATACAATGGTGGTTGATTAGCCGGGGATCATGGCTTTCAACCATGCAAGTCATATTAGTCATCCGATCTGCTGCCCCCAAACACCCAGAAACCAACGGTGACACTGACACTGCATAGTATGTACTTGTACTTAATGTATTTTCATCATCCGGCCCATGCAGTGCTAAAATTCCAAATCTTATGCACTGGCTGCATATGCAGCAAACAATGCAGTTTTAAATGGAATACCGCATTTTTTTGGAATATATTCCTGTCAAGAATTCCACTATCTACTACAAGCAATTGCAAAGACCATAATTAAACTTGATTATGTACATCAAGTTAGGGAACCTGCAAAATTTGATCCCCATTTTCGTGAAACACAGGTGTTGTCTATTCAGCACACGACACTAAGTGTCCCAGGCCTTAACGGCATTGAGCACAAAGTCCGCCTCCTTTTCGGTCAAGGTTTTTGCAGGATCAAAGAAATAAACGACCTCAGCTTGGGGGGAATTTCAGCAGCTTATTCTGCGACCAGCGAAGCATTGGACTCGGAAAATTACCAGCAAAAAACCTACGGAGATTGAACCAACAAGACTTGGGACTGAACATGTGTGAATCAAAATGGTTTTAAAGTTCAGCAGCAAGAGCCAGGTTTGGGACTTCCGGTCATAACATTGAAGCATCAAAACTGAGAAAACCGGTGAGCTTAATGTTGGTATGTTCAGCTTTATGAAACTATTCAGGGGCGATTCTGTCTCTTAGTGAAGAGCAAACTAGCATCAAACAGTGAATGCAGAGTGCATCACATGTTGAATCAAGAAATTAACGTTGAAACTGAAACACATTTGTAGGAGATCAGGACAAATCTCATCTACACAGGAACCTTTTGCTTGCTCTCTCAACCGTTTCAAAATCATTGAACGTAGATTCAGGCTCCCCAAGACTCCTCTGCTTCATCCGTCGCATCCAAACACCAGAATCGTTGGGACCATTTGAGGTAATTGAGAAACACAACAGTTTAAAACCAATAGCGTAGTTTCAATGCTATGTTTTTTCTTGCTTGTTGTTTACAGGTCAGAGCAACACCCATGATTCTGTCAAGGCAAAATGTTTGTGCTACACACAAGGCTGTGTTGCAAATGTCTGTCAGCAGGAACTGGATGTTTCGATTTCGCAGGTTGCCCCTTCATTCTGCATGCATCAGGAATGAGCAAGAGTCTAAACAACAAAGCCGACGTATTGGCTTGTTGCCACTTCCGTTGTCATTTTCTGATCGTTTGTTTCACGTAGGACACCACGTGGTGTCAGAACTACTAATTATACATAATCGTGCATTCTGGGGGGTATCGTTCTTATTTAGTATTCTGTTTCGTTCTCAAAACGTAAAACCCACATGCGGCCCAAATTGAGGCTGCCAATCCCATTGTCTTTCCTTTCACTTTTTGTTTACCCCATCCTCCGAAGCCATAGAAATGTAGTATACGTATCCAGTATCTGTTCCCATAGTGAATAACATATCCAGCCCCAAGAAAGGCATCCAACTGAGAGACCCTTTTGTCAGGTCTACCGTCCTGAACTTTCATCTTTGGGGCACCAACATGTCAAGCGCATGGTCTAGCTATGGAACTTCAGCTGCCAAACTCGTTTCTTACGATGCAAAGATTGGAAAACATATGGCAGTGGGTCAAAACCCTGTACCCCTGGTTCCCCTTTCATTAACCATTGTCTTCCCTTTGATTTGGTTGGTCATTATAAGCCATTATTGATGGTTAATATTGACCCATAGGCCAAGACCACCAGGTTGGATTCGCATGGATTCGCCGGCTCACAACCGTTGCTTCCCTCCAGCCCCAGCGGCATCTCCGCCCGTTTCATCCTTCCAGCCAGTGGTGTCTACGTCTCCACCTGCATAGCGGTCACACAAGTTCTGCACCATGGATATCAATGGTGACACCTGCATTGGTTGATCATGGTTCAGAGTGGTGTAGTGGTTGATAATGATTAGTAGTCGTTGATACTGGTTCAGAGTGATTAAATGCGGTTAGCAATGGTTAATAATGATGGCTAATATTGCTTGATTATGGTTAATAATGGTTGAAAGTGATTCACAGTGCCCAAGAACCGCCAATAATCGACAAGAGTACGGGACAATTCAATACAATTCAGCAATAATGGCAGGCCATGCAATAGTTACCGATACATTATGCTGAAAGATACGGAACATATTTGAGAAGAAACTCACGAATAGGTGTTGTCGGTGCTGCGGTGAAGAATATCTGAAAGGTTCACACAACTGCATGATCACCGCCTCTACAAGGCAGCGCAACAACCTCGAAGATTTAAGCTACAAACAACTGACCGAATCGGAGGTGGAATTTGACGATTCCACCGCCCTGAAAAGTCACAAAGCTCTAATCCCTTCGCCGGACCGGTATTGTTGCTGCGTAATAGACTCTAAATCTTCACTCCATTGCTGCGCTAAGCCGAACTCCATTGCTGTGCTAGCATTGAACATCCAGTCTTTTCGCATCTTTTCGAACGATGTTATCAGTGATCATGAACATGCCTGCAGGCTTGGGCAAACCACGGGCCTGGTGGGTATAAGAACCAATGTTGACAAAGCGTGTAAAATTACTGGCAGGTTATACAAATGATAACACATCCCGATGACTACTGTTGGCTTAGTCTAGAGATTAGAACAAACCCAAGTGACAAAAAGACATAAAAGGATGGACTGTTGATTCAAAACACTGAGACACTGACTGAAAACAAACAAAATGATGCACACTAAACAAACACCATCAGTAGTGATCACCACTTGCGTTGGTAATGATGACCAGGATTCACCCTTTTAAAATCTTTCAAACCTCTACTTCCCCTGTAAGTGCGAGCCCCCCTAAGGGACCTTGGTAAGCAAGTTGCATCAACTGGAACCAGCATGATCAGGCGTTGAGCCATTCAGCTGACCGTCGCTGGTCATGACTACATCATGACTTGCGGTACTGGGTATATCATGGATATATCATGGCATACCAATCATGGTATCGCGTGGTACTGGGTGTATCATGGATAGCATGGATATGTCCCCTAGGATTCCCACGGTAAATCGGGGCAATTCACGGCATCTCCATCCGCCAAGACATCCCTGCGCCGATCAAGCCGAAGGGCGGATGCGCACTTGGTCTCGCAGGGTCGCCACCTCTTGGAGGTAGTCCTGGAGATCATCAACCGCTGATTGGATGACTCACAAGTAGTAGACATATGTCTTTAGTAGATATACAGGGGCTGAGCAAACCTGGATCTATATATGTCAATATGTGTAGATTCGGGTATTTTGAAGTATGTATAATTATGCATACGTATAAACACCCAAATAATCCCACATATGTTTGTTCATATAATTGTTCAGAAGCGATCCCAATCTGAAAAAGGGATAGAATGAAAGTCTACGCTCAAAAGCACCCAACAAGTACCGGTTGGTGGTTTCAACCCTTTTGAAAAACATTTGTCAACCAACCATTTGTTGATGATTGCGAGGGAAAATAGAATATGTGTTTAAAGCCACCACCCAGACTACTATTGTTGGAAAACCATCCATTTTGTTCAAATATTCCAAAAATGCTTTAATCTCTTCACCTTCGCAGGGAAAACCCTCCATATTGGGCTAGCCAAATTCATGGACAAACAAATTCAAGGATCAATAGCATTGCCCTGCCCTGCGCCGGCCTGACGAACCTCTGCGAATTGCTTTCTGAGCCTCGGATCCAACAGTTCCACGCGGCCAACGCTTGCTGAGGCATTCAAAACTCATCATTCAACAATTTAACCATCCATTCAACTATACAATAATTGAGGCATCCAACTTCATCATCTCAGCATCACCATGTTTGACCATTCATGTGTCACTGACCATCCTTTCTTGCTATTTGTCTGCAAACATTGATGGTTGTTATCAGCGGATTGATGACTACCGTATACAACTTGATGGTTGATTCGCTCAGCGATAATACAATCGTTTGTCACAGTTCTATAGCTCTGTTATAACAATATCAATAGTTGTTGATGATGGTTGATCAACTACAAAAAGCTACACTCAGCGCCTCATCGTCTAATTTCCGGACTAAGTGAACAGCATCCGAAGTTCAAGAAATGCTAGTCCTGGGTTTCAATTTGCTGGTTTTCTACGGTTTGATGGGTTTACATAACCATGGGAGGCCACGGGTAGAGTCTCCAAAAGCTACGGAGAAGCACAGCATCAACAACACTGCCCAAGCGAAACACTGCCACGGTGCTTCTCGTAGTTTTGCTTCAGTACCTTGAGCTCTTGCTCCTGGTTCCATGTGTGCTCCATGCACACATGGTTGCTTCACCCTCAAACATTCATGCTATCCCGGGGCTTCACGAAATTAGGACCCCGCAAAAGTATGGTGATTTAGCTGACCGGCGAAGGAGGATAGAAACAATAATCGTTAATTGTGCAATGAAAGAATGAATCTTGTTGAAGCTTTGAAACTCAAAAGCAGGAGAAATTGTGACCATGCCTGACAAGACCTTTGCAGTCCTGCTGCTTCATGTGATCATTGTAGAATATCCGTAGGGATATCCATTTGGCTTCATGAATGGCCTGCCACGTTGCCGTGCACTGCAGGGAACACGGTTGAAAATGTTTGTCTGCCATTCGTGGCGGAATATACGTCAGGTCTGTGATCCTGACCCCATCAAATCATCATAGAAGCTGCGGTCTGTCGTTCTACTGTGCTTCACCTACAGATACTTGCCATGGTCTCAGTGTGTTTTATGAAATGGTGCCAACAAGAAAAACATATCTATGATAGATAGTACTGATATCTATAGAGAATCTATGACATAATCTGTGACAGATACCATTTATATCCATTTACCGATATTGGCCCAGGGATGGCCTACCGGTTGGTGGTGCTTCAGCACCCCTGTGAAAAAATGCTTGTCAACCAACCTGCCAGTTGTCAATGCTGGGGAAAATAGAAAATGTTTCAAACCACCAACCAACCTACCGATTTTCCAGTATCCAAACATCATTCTGTTGTGTGCCCATGTCGGCGCCATTCAACATCAGCTCCCACCTTCACAGCCAAATTCATCAGACTTTCTTTCTTGTCATCCAACCTCGGCTACAGGTTCTGGTTTCTGTTTGTCCTGTGCTGCGTAACTGAATTCATTCTGATTTCATGGGTGCTGAGATTTGATGATGGCGATGATGATGATGATGATGATGATGATGATGATGATGATGATGATGATGATGATGATGATGATGATGATGATGATGATGATGATGGCGTCTTCTTCAGAAAGGAAACTCTTGGCATGTTTCGCGTTGTATGAACATGTTTGGCAGCAAATGATCTTCAACCAAGTCAGCTTTAGGGAAGCCAACCCAATCTGCAGCGCATGTAACTGGCAGGGGAATTGGACACATATTGTTGGCTATAGGTTTTAATCATGTGTGTGTGCTGTTGGCGGAAAATAAAGAGCTAGAACAAAAAAGTAAAAGAACTTGTGTCCAGAGGCAACGCCACACCCATTTGGCAACTTGTCCACACCATTGTTTCATTGTTATGGTTTTAGTTTGTTTATGAAACTACTTGTTATTTTTTTTGTTTTGCTTTGTTCGTACTTGCGGGTGAGCCAAGCAATGTTTGGTGTACAAAGACCACTGATGCCTGCCTACTTTCAGATTTTTTTGTAACGAATGGTTTGGCGACAATGAAGACACAAAAAATGTGTTTAGGAAAACAATTTGACCCAACATCGTGGCTTGTCAATACAGCAGCGTATCCACCAGTGCTTTAAGAACACTAAAACATGGGAATGACTTTCTGGTTGGTGGTTGAAGTACCCCCACGAAATATATTGGTCAACCAGCCAGCCCTTGGTTAATATCAAGGTGAAAAATGCAGTACTTTTTAAAACCGCCAGCCAGCGTTGGATGGGTTGAAGGCATCTGGAAGTCTAGAATGGCCTGATTTCATCAGCCTCCATTTTTGAGCCCAGTAGCATGCCCTCTTCCACTC
>VSDK01014871.1:187512-197965 GCA_009767595.1 Symbiodinium kawagutii
CCCCTCTTTCCAGTTGTCCTGGAACCCAACTAGGCTGCACGCCTGTGGCTGCGGTGTGTGGTTGGGGATTGGCTGAGTCAATAGGTGGAGTACCTGCAAATATAAAGCTGAAGGGCCACAAAATGGATGTAAATGGGTCACTCTGCTTGGACTCTATGCATTTTGATGAGTTGATTTGACTTACGGCCACCACTTCAATGCAGGATGCTGCAACGCGAAAATCGCTCATCACATGCCTCAGCAGTTTCTGGGGATCCAGCACCAAGGAGTTCCCCCAGATGTCCCACAGGGATTTGGATGTTTCTCAAAATAGGGAAGTCCCCCCAAATCATCCATTAATATCCATTAATCATCTTCAGTTCAATCCAAATCATCCATTAATAAGTAATAAGCCCACCAGGTCATTAGGGTACCCCTATGCTTTGAGAAACCGCCAGGTTGATTGGGGATTTGACCACCCCGACTGCTTCAACGCTCCCAGGCCAGGCCTAGCTCATCAAAAAAGCCATCAACTCCACTGACTTCGCGCTGGAAACTTTGCAGCCTGGACTCTGGACTTAAGCGGAGACAATCAAGAAATGTTGTTTTCTGTCCAGAGTTCAGCGTAGAAACCCCCATGTTTTCTCTATGTTTCCGTAGAAAAATCGTTAACCGTGGAAAATCCCAAGAACACCCAATATTTGGATTCCATAAACAACCACCATTTACTATGACAAGAGGGTACAATTTCCTTCCAATCCTCATTTGGGTGCGTCCGTCAATTTTTTGCGACAGGGGGCCCGAACGAAGGAATGGTATGGAAGGGTTGGAATTGATTTCCTGGGCATGCAAACGCCCAAATGCGTTTGAGGATTTGGGACAAGGAACCTACCATACCAAATTGCAACCCACTGGCATGTCATTCAGCAGCACCCTGGAGTTTTCTGTTACGTTACCAAGCTCGGCAGTGGCCCATGATCTGCTCACGCTTGCTGCCGAGCAACATTTCCATGGTCTTTTGCATGAGATGGCGGTTGGACAAAATTTTGCCCAGCAGAACCTGCCCATTTTGGGGTTTGATGGAGCAGCAAATTTCAATGGGGATCTAATCATTAGATAGGAAGCAAATGTACAGAAACGTATGATATAGGTTTGCGACATTGTTTAAACATTAGTGAATTTTACTGGTTGATTCTTGGTAAATCTACACCATAGAACGGACACATGTGAACCATCGTACATACTTCGCTAGCGTACATGGTTTATAGCACACGACAAATGACAGCCACGATTCTGTAGCAATGGATACGAAATGAGAAGAACAGCCGGTTCTACTGCCTTCCCAAATTCTGAATTCTCAACCATTCCTATTCATCGTTGATTATCAGCCTCTGAAAATGACATAGAATTACCCAGCTAGGAGTTAGCATCAATGATTAGGGCTTGTCTACCATTGGCCACTCCTTTCCAACAGCTGAAGAAACGAACTCAAAAACCAAGCGTGCAGCCATGACAGTATTTGCTTGGCGGTTGAACCACCCCCATGAAAAATATGCTTGTTGACAACCAACCCTTTTTGGTAAGACGATTGGGAAAAGAAAAGTGTTTGAAACCAACAACAACTAGTAGTTGTTTGACGATCATTGATGATTATGACTTCCAGAGGTGACCATGATAATGAGTACAACCCCTTTAAAATCCACCAACCATTTCTCCCTTGCCTCCTCCTCCTGGCTGGGTGCATCGGTGTAAGACGAGCTACCCTTCCTGGTGGTGCCACGGAGGGATGCTGAGGCGGCTGGTGGCCGGTTTTGCCATGCCGCAACAATTCAACCTATCAACTCAACATGAACCAACTGCATCCAATCAACAAGTGAAACACTGTCATGTAAACATCTGTAGAATTTGACGGTCAAGAGTTGCAAACTTTGACCTTTTGCGGTCCAATGATGGCACCCAACTGCACTCTTTCTGCACTAGACTTTGTAGATTTGCGACACCACCCATCAATGCCTAGACCAAAATTACTAAACCATAGATAAACCATGAAGGCTGCTCTGGCGCTTCTTTTCAGCTCTCAATGTACAGTAATGTACCCTGAGAAGTTTCCATTCAGCACTTCAGTAGGCTGTTCCGTTCGGCTCTTGTTGGAGCTTCATCATGCTCAAACAAGACGTAGCAAAAAAAACATGCGTTATTCTTAGTACAGCAGTTTATATATATATATATGTTGAAATGCTCATATATACCCTCCAACTCAGACTGTTATGTCCACACTTCCGGATTATTTTGGATGATATTTTTCGCTATGTAAGTGATTTACGATATGGAGGCTGATGAGTCATGAAGATCATTCCCTTCTAGTCATTGTTGGTGGCAATTGAGATTGTCTCCCAAGGCGAAAACGAAGCACAGTGTCGCAAATTACTGCAAATCCAGAGACACATATTGCACGCATGTGCGTTTGTCACCCACATTCTGGTAACATCAGTACGGGCAAGTTGATGCATCAAATGGCAGAAAACCCAACATATCTCAAAGCATCTAAAACTTTGCACATCTTTGCAATATTTTGCGCATAGTCTTATGAACACACCTAATCTTCAAGCAAGATGGATCCCCTCTCCGTTTCCCTGTCCTCAAATGCCGAAAGCGCATCCCTCGTGTTTGCGTGAACCAACGCACAGCTAGCAGCTTCTGCACTTTTGCCTGCTGCGGAAGGTAGTTGGATGGCATGGACAGGTGACCATCGTATTCCAGCAATGAATCCAAAACAACGTGTTCATTTAGGCCATAAATGGCCATAATTATCTACAAAGAACTTGAGTGCAGCTAGCTTCAGACACGTCATGCTATGCCTGCTTGAAGATCCAGTTGGAACTAAGTTCTCTAATTATACTCCACAACAGAACCTCTCCCAAGTACAAACCCGTTGGTTGTTACACGACCCCAAGCCGCATAACTGAGCACTTTTGCCAGGCTTTTGTTTTTGAAGCTTGCGCTACAGCGGAAAATGTTTGTTCATTTCACACATAGCTACCAGCAACGCCCCAGTCTGCAAAACTAGTGATGTCTAGAATCTACAGAGTGGTACAGTACCCCCCAGTTGGCTATACTGAGATTGCTTGTAAATCATAATCAGGGAGTACCACTCTGTCATAATACCACTATTTGCTTCACAGCAAACAGCTTCCGCTCGCCTGAAAAAGTTTCCTGATGGGTTTCGCCTCGGCTTCGTCTTCGTTTGAAGACGACTCTGAGCGGGAGTCGCTCATCAATGGCGAGCCTCAGAAGCCACGCCGCGCCAAAATGTTGCTTGTTCACCATCTGATACTTAAGGCCATTAACATTAACAATGCCATGGTTTAACATGCTGCCACTATATAAGATTAACAATGCCATGGGATGCGATGCGTAAACATTCATAAAACTAAGATTGGTGATGCATAGATCTATAATCTTCCACAGGGTTCCAGGTCCCACCAGGTGGGACGGTGGCCGCAATTCTTGGGCTCGGCACATGATGCAGTGATGCTGTGGCGTCCTTTAAAGACCTGGGGGTGCAGCGGGAAGGATTGGAGGGTAAAGATTGACAGAAACAGGATCTGATTTTGGTCTGGACCTTTTAGAGATATAAAGTTGGCCCGAAAACACAAGGACTTTCAAATCTCTAGGTCTAGATTCTAGAGGCATGGTCCCCTGCGAGCCTATGGGGACGTAACATGTCCAAACAAATCAGCTTCTTCTTCACTCAATAGGATAGTATCAAGTATCGACCACTGAGAACTATTGGCATTGTATATATGATGTAGAAATTGAAATTTATCCTCTATTGATGTTCAATATGACATTTGGGTGTGTGACAGAATAGGGTAAGCAATAAGCCACCAAAAAGTCATCATTTTACTAGGAAACCATTGTTTTCTTGGGGTACCACTATTTTTGGCACACACCGCATACCCATTTCAATTTAAAAATGATGGATTCGGAGCACACGGTATCGATACACTTCGGACACACCTCATCAGCGCAATTCTCCAAGCCGCTACCAAAACTTCTATGTAAACCAAATCAGCGCCGATGCACCTGTATCTCACATGTGATTCCTCAAAAAAAAACATCAAAGGCCACTTCATCATGAATCAATTCCATTTCAAGCGTATGTAGACTATACTATATAGACTATATAGATCTATACAAATCTATATAGACTATATATACTTGGAAAAATCCTTACCTCCACCGGCCCTTCCGTTGACCTTGCCATCTGCTACTGTTTGCACCTCCGACTCCATCCGCTGGATCTGCTACTGTTTGCCCCCCCGACTCCATCCGCTGGATCGGAAGCCGGCCGCCCCGGCCCCGGGGCAAGCATCGCGGCCGAAGCGAAGGGGAGCCGGCGAAGAGTTCCCAGTGAGAGTAGTGATGCTATGCTATGCTATGCTCCGCTAGTAGTTAGTGATGCTAATTCTCATCTGTGGATCCATGGATGCTAATCATGCTCCAAAATATGGATCCATGGAAAAACACCTGCGGAAAATCCTTCCATGGTGCTTAAACCATCCAATTCCTAAATGTTTCTTCAATGATGTGAATGCCCCGTTGCGAGTTTAACATCTGTTCTCATTGCCTTTCTTATCAAACCAGCCATTTTGACCCAGCTTTGAGATCGCAAGGAAAAACTTGGCAAATCTGATTCCAAGGTGCTGTGTCCAAGGCATCAAAGCGTCGTGGGGCCGTGTCCATGTTTCTCAGTTTGATCAGCTGAAGCCATAACGAGCAAGACAGCCGTAGAAGCGTAGAAGTTTCAGATCCAAGGGGTGCTCTTGTGACAAAACACTCAGCCGCTACCGGCTACCAACAAATGACCAGCTTGATCCGGTGGCGTGTAGCCATTGGGGCGCCGATTCTGATCCGCCGGAGGGCTACCTCTGAAGTTACTTGAAGTTTTCCACCAAGCAATCTTCGTAGGTTTTAGGATGTTATAGGTCCCTGGCTAAAACTTCACTTTTTAGTATATAGTACATAAGCATATCGAATCCCCAAAAACACTTAGAGTTTAAGTTAGTGGCTATAAGCCACCCAAGCAACAATATCTAACCATTGGATATGGCTCAAAATGATGACCCCAGCTTCGGTCGGACTGTCCCACGAATTGCACCGCTAGCATCACTGTCACATACGATCATTCTTGATTAAAACCAATTCCCCACATGTTTTTCCTCGAACTTAAAATACTTTCCATCAAGCCGTAGTTCTTTTCAATAGAACCCGTGGTGCTGAAAAAGCTAAGCCCTGACCATCAAATATATGGTCGTGCCAAATCTTTCCATATGCCGGAGAGATACCAATCTACAGTGGATTTAGCATTAATTGATGCACTAAGTCCACTTAGGGAATCATAAGTTCTCATTAGCCATGATTAACCGTAATCATAACCATAATTATGACCAGAATTATCACCATATGTATCACCATGATTATCACATAACAGTCATATATCAATTGTGGTCAGATTTTAGTTATAAATACGGTTATAATCATGATGATCATAACCAATTACCACAAGATTACTGGAAACTATTTTCAAAGTTGACCAGTAACTTCCCGTGATGTATATTGAGACTCAGACTTTCAAGTTATAATTATGGTTAGAACAACTATAATAATATTTTTTTTTGAAACTACTGGTTATAACTACTATAAGAACCATAATATGTATCACCATGATTAAGCTTATAAACTCAGACTTTCCAGTTGGGTCGATCTGAAGATTTCTCCTGCAACTGACCTGGTCGCAGCCGCGCACGTTGCTGGGAGAGAAACGCACGGCCGTCACGAAGGACGCGTGTCCCGTGAAGACCTCTCTGGTGGTCACAGCTGGTTGAAGGCTGCCCAACTGTTGGTATATATATATATATACATACTAAATAGAAATAAACATATAAGTATATATATATATATGTTATAGATATATATATATATGTTATAGATATATATATATATATGTTGTGTATATATATATATATATAAGGGTTTCCAAATCATCCAATAGTAGCTGTATAGTAACAAAACGACTAGCCTATGATTGCTTCTGTATTTGCTATATGGCTATGGATCAATATCAACAATGATGAAGAAAACAATGGCTAATTAATGATAGGGGAACCAGGGGCACAGGATTTTGACCACAGCCATATATCTATAAATATATATATATATAAAATAATATATATATATATATATATAAATATGTAAATATCACTGACTGAAATACCTAGAAAAAATATGAGATAAAATCACCTAAAACTAATAAACAATCATTTGAATATCATATATGAATTATCATTAAAAAACATATGATTTCCGATGATTGCATAGCTGTAAGATGGTATAGATGGATGCTTATCGAGGTATTATACCATACATTGTGGTAGAGCGATAGCAATGATGGTATTTGTTAACCAATCGAGTGTAAGGAAGCAACTTGTGGTCCAGAAATGGCAAGAAAGTCACAGTCCCCAAGACACGTCGCCAGTGAAACCACAGGTCTTAGGCAAGCATGGGGAAGCACCGGCAAAACCCTGCAATCACCACTTGCTACAGTCGTTGTGTCGGATGTTCAAGCAGATGAAACCCAATGTAGAACAAGACCTTAATCGGCAGGTTTGAGCTTTAACGTCTAAAGATCTAAAACATCAAAACCAACTGACTAGTTTGACTGAACTTTTTTCCTTGACCTTCACACCTTTCAACCATCAGGAACAATTGTCAAAGTCGCTAGCGACGCAGGTACTGATAGAAATTGAAGATGAACCCACCAACCTCAAGAGTGATACCCCATGGTTTACCATCCACCATCTTTCAACAACAAATCGTAATACTATTCCCTACCCAGCAATCCAGGTTATAACTATTATTAGCCCAATTGGGGATACAACAGGACAGCATAATAAACCGTAGTAAAGCTTTCCCAAACCATTATAAACCATTATAAACCATTATAAACTATCGTTTTTCATGCTTTTTTTCGCACGCAATTGGAGACAACACCATCTTTTTTCTCATCCTCGCAACTGCTCAGATTCCGCCACGGCAGTGGCTGGCAGCACAGAAATGGCCTGCCGAAGGAAGGGTGGATGAAATGCTGCAGCGATCATGCCTTTCGACGAGTTGGTATGCTGTGGTTATCAAATGGAGAGTACACAACACTAATCATACTACAAAAACACCAAGTCATGTACTAGAAATCTGAAGCACTGACATATATAACTCTCTAGTCAAACTACCAGCATCATTTAGTGCATACAATAAACAATCAATGGCCAAGCTTGTTGAGAGGAACCAAGGTTGGCACACAATTTGTGAAGAGAAAGACGTCCAACTACTTTGGAGAGATCCTCCCTTCCGCCAAAATGTCACTTGCACACTTCACATATGGACAGTCACTCATCAGGTCTTCTTGCATGAATACAGGGTTGCCGAATCTTGCCTAGTGGCCTAGTCTTGTGTTGGTATAATTGTATAACAAACAAGTCCACTTCCACTTCCTTGGGAAGAAAACCATTGCCTGGGCCAATTGAACGAACACGCCCTGGCCTGGAGCGTTCTCCTTTTGCCAAGTTCCAGAGCAGCGTAATGACAGCAAGCCAAGAAGGCCACGACGATGAAGACGTAGAAGGACCAAATGTAACTCCCCGAAACTTCTTTCAGCTTCCCTGAGGACATCTGAACGGAGTCAACATGTCTTTCGGAAGAATGTTTTCCAACACGAAACTGGCCACTCAGCCACCAAGAAAATCATTAAGAACTTAGGATTTAATGCGATTCTTCACCCCAGCATTGGTCGTCTGATTGTGTGGCAATCCTATGCATTGCTTACAGTAATAACTACTTATGGGTTGATTCCTTTGTCGATGATCAGGCGGTGCTGATGGCGAAGCACATTCAACTGAGCAATGTAAAGGTGTTGTTGCCCTCTCTGCTGATGGTTAAGAATCTCCAACAAATCAACTTTCCAACAGTCGATCAGCCTGGTTAGCACTTTACCACCAAGTCAATGATGACAATAACAGTATGGCTGTCATTGTACCCCGCTTGATCATTCAGAAAGTGAATGATCTTCAGATATGGCTGCGAGTCAAAACCTGGTACCCCAGCTGTTCGCATCTCAGAAATGACCAGAATTACCTTTGTTGGGATGTTCACCTAATATCATATGTTCGTATGTTTGGTGTTGTTTCAAAATCATGCACCCAGCAACCAGGCTTGACTGACCGCTCAAATGGACCTGGAGCATGTCATTAAAAAATGAAAATCGTGTTTGTTGGACGTGTTTGCAAATATTGTGTGTCTACAAATAATTAGTATCTTTGGTGGTGCTACTTAGACTCGTAGGTGTTTTCACCAGTCTAGTGGAACAGCAGTAGTTTTACAGATAAAGTGCAAAGCCAAACTGATGATGATGATGATGATGATGATGATGATGATGATGATGATGATGAATATGATGATGATGATGATGATGATGATGATGATGATGATGATGATGATGATGATGATGATGATGATGATGATGATGAATATGATGATGATGATGATGATGAAGATGATGATGATGATGATGATGATGATGATGATGATGATGATATAATGAAGATGGAGGACGAGGGAAGGAGGACAAAGGAAAGTGTGATGTAAGAAACGGGATCACACCCTCCTCACACAATGATGGGGGGATGAAAGGATTGCGGGTTCGCAAATGGTGAGCAAAGCGAGCAAAGCACACCAAGCGCCATGAGAAAACAAGGGGCAACAAACAACCACCCCTGATCCAACAGCAACAGCAGAAAAACCAGTAAATCTCAATCTGAACACAAAACGCCAGAAAAAAATGTGAAATAAAATAAAATCTGGACCATACAGAAATTCCTGCAGTTCAAGCCAATGCCAGTCCACAGCTTAGCTGTGCACGCATGCCACGCAAACACCGTCTCTTGTAAGAGTTGTTATATCGCGTGATCCAGGCCTGTCCGACCATCGGCGATAGTGGAAACGCCATGTGCTTTGGATACCCCCACATATGGGTACCCACATGTAACCACCACCTAAGGAAAAGCTCAAGCGGAGCCGCTGGCCTGTGACCAATGTGCCCAGGAAACCACCAATGACTTGAAAGAGCATCAGGAAACCCTGCAGCTTCCCAAAGTCTGCCATACGTCCCAGCATCTTTGCCTTGACACCCGGAGCCCCCCAACATCTCCAAAGTCTGGGGAGGACATGAGACGTACTGCCATAAGATTTGACTTCAAATTTCAATCAAGTATGTATGACCAGTCCGGAATGGCACAGCCATTGGAGTCCTGTTCAGGCTCAAAATGCAGAAGTGGCAGCTCTGACAGCAAGCGTAATTATCAACCTGTACAGTGAGAACAGAACGTTCAGTGTCAGCATGGCTCACAGAACTCTTTTCAAAACTTGTTCCGGACTGCAAACCAGAAATGACAAACATATCATTCCGAGGGCCAACTCCAACATCCAGAGGTCCATCTTTGATTGGAGTTCAACATCCCCATTTTTCCCCAGAAGGAGATGCTGATGACCAGGTCCAGGCGACTGGTTTGGCCGACAGCAAGGAGTAGGACCCTCCGAAGCCCAGGCCGTAGACCACGGCGAAGGCCAGCAGCTGCTGATGGCTCTGCGTCAGCTGTCGTCCACCCGTGGAGAAGTCCAGCGGCAGAAGCGTCCCCAGGAGCAGCAGCACACAGCTCAGGAGCCCCGCGAAGACCTGGTGGTGCTGCTGGTGATGTGAACACCGAGCAGGATACAGGGAGTGTTTTTTGGAAGAGTGGGTTTGCAGGTATATGCAGATTTCATATGTATATGCATATATATACGTCAGAAAATAAGGAACCCTTCCCGGAATGTTTGTCTAGGGGGTATGGTTCGGGAGTATGGTTCGGGTATGGTTCGGGGGTATGGTTCGGAATGTAGGAAACCCATGATCCACGCAACAAATGGATTATGGGGGGATAGCCCTTGTGGGGACCGAAAAAAAAACATCAACCCAGTTTGTCATGCATGAGTTTCCATGTTACCAAGGGTCAATTCTTCTGTTGAAAGTCATTCTCCGCCATTTGCACGATCTAGGTAGACAGCACCATGATTGATGGTTTCTTATTAATCATCCATGATTGCTGGTTCATTCCTAGTCCTATTCGCCCATTACTGATGGTTCCTTCGTATTCGTCCACGGTTGAACATTCATTGTTGATACTATCCAACGATAACTGATGGATTCGCTTTATTTATCCTGCATTGCTTCGCAGCTCTGAATGGGGCCCTCACAAGTTACAGGTTGGAGGTATGGTTCGGGTATGATTCGGGTATGGTTCGGGGTATGGTTCGGGACAGAATTTTTTCCCAACCTGAAAGCAAAAATGTCATAATGCAGCAGCAGCAGCAGCAGCAGCAG
>VSDK01014871.1:207647-223911 GCA_009767595.1 Symbiodinium kawagutii
CCCACCAAGAGTGTCTCGCCAAGAGTGTCTTACAAAGAGTGTCTCACAAAGAGTATCTCGCCAAGAGTGTCCAACAAAGAGTGTGTCTGCCCAAGAGTGTCTTCCCAAGAATGTCTCACCAAGAGTGTCTTACCAAGAGTGTCTCACCAAGAGTGTCCCACCAAGAGTGTCTCACCAAGAGTGTCTTACCAAGAGTGTCTCACCAAGAGTGTCCCACCAAGAGTGTCTTACTCAGAGTGTCTTCCCAAGAGTGTCTTCCCAAGAGTGTCCCACCAAGAGTGTCTCACCAAGTGTGTCCCACCAAGAGTGTCTCACCAAGAGTTTCTTACCAAGAGAATCCGACCAAGAGTGTGAGCATTCGGGTTCGTGGGCTTCATCTTGTTTGGGTTGTTCTCCTCTGGCCTCACCTGGATAGCTAGAAAAAATCACTGATTTTAAAGGGAATTCCTGGGAAATTATCTAAAATTTGTGATCTTTAATTTCCAGGTCTATCTACCTGGGAAACCATTTCAGTAAAGCGTGTGATTTTTCATTTCCACGTTTATATCTACAAGATTCTACCAGGGTAAACAATATCTCAAATCTGGCAAATCAATGAGGCTCTGACCGAATGCCAGGATGTCATCATGCGGAGCCTCACGTCGGTGGTAGAAGTAGAGTATCAGCTACATGAGACATGAGCTGTGAGACTTTCACACGACTCCATCGAACATTTCCAAAATGCAATTTGCTACTCACTTTTATATCTTCCTCTATCATTACATGTCATTTCACTATAAGTTGAAACCTATCATCATCATATTTACTTATCATCATATTATCATCATATTATCACTTAAATGTTCAACCTTTATCTCAATCACATGCAAATCTCCATCAATCTGCTGTGTAGGGCCCTGAAACAACTCCGCCGAGATGAGGCTCTGGCATATCCCTGGCAAACAGAATTCACGTCGCTCCTGGGTGCTGCAACAGAGCTGATTGATGGTAGACTGGTTGGTGGTTGAATCACCTTGTCGTGAAAAATAGGCTTGTCAACCAACATCAACCAACCATTTCTTAAGAATTAATAGGGAAAATAAGCACGACATGTTTGAAACATTTTGAAACCACAAGCCAGATTATCGACCATGGGAAGTTCGCAACTGACAGTGATGCGCTGAGGGCATCGAAAACACTGTCCACAAGTAAGAGTCGCATTCAGTGTGTCTACTTCAACGACACATCTGTGATCTAATGCAAAAGCTGTCAGAACCCCCCAATCTTGGTATCCACCCAAACTATGCCATGTTCTCAGAAGGCCCATAGTCATAGTGATTAAAGTATCCAACGCGCTCAATCCTTCTCAAATACAAACTCAAGATGCCTGGCTCATCACACATGCCTCGCTACATGGGTGCGTCCATAGACGGCCATGTTGTATGACCCTAAACCATCCAAAACCCCTAAGAACCAAGCTCACTGAACGCCTATGCAACTCGCCTATGATCACCTATTATCCATATCGATAGTCAGTGAATGCAACCAAATTCCTATGATCACCTGTAGTCCCCTTCTATGATCACCTGTGATCGCCTACTTCATCGTGCACCACCCTGTGAGCACCTGCACCACCCCAAGGCCGCCCCCGAGGGCCACGCGAATCGTATCTGATATCGCTCCAAATGCCCACCACTGGCCATCCAAGGACCTGCGCAAGACCGAAACCACTGGCCGTCTGCGGGGCTGGGAAATGAATCAACTCATTTGAGATTTGAACCCATATTTCAACGACAATGAACTTGAGGTATACAGTAAATGTGCACCCTATTGAACCCTTTTTGACTTTGTTACAACGATAATGAACCGAAGAAGGTCTTCTTCATTTTTCTCGTTCTTGCTGAGCCTCAACTGCAATCAGCTCAAGTCGATCGGCTAATTGAGGTGGTACACATCTTTTGGTAAAATACTGATGTGTCTATCGACCAAGTTGCTGTTTTCAACATTTCCATATGATGTAACTTATTCATTTTCGAGCGACTCAACTTTTGAACACGACTGCTGCGAGGTGTCCTGACTGGGGATGGTTTTGGGGGCCATGGTACACCAAGTGGGTCAAGAACATTCTTCGTATGAGTATGTGTATGCATAGATCATATATATGGTGTTTTCTCAAAATAGGGGTACTCCCAAATCATCCGATATAGATCATTGATGATAGTAATAATAACTACAACCATTTTTTGGGGTCCCAAATTTTTAAGAAACACCCCAATATATATATATAATTTCTAAGTATATATATATAATCTATATTGTATATATATATATATATATCTTTATTTATTTCTCCATCTATTTATGTAAATGCTGTGCTCAGACACTGGGACATCATTTCTCGTTGCGCATCTTGTCACTTCTAAGGCTCCAACGCAAGTCCAGGGCGACTGCCACCTGGACGAGCAGTTTCCAAGCAAGAACCCGGCTGCGGATTGGTTGATGGGGATCTGGATACAGGTTTGCATATATGTATATATATATATATATATATGTATATTTAGTATATTGGATTATATTGGGGGTTCTCAAAATCGGGGACCCCAAAAATGGTCGGTGAATGGCTATACCTGACTAGTAGTGGATGATTTGGGGGTACCCCTATTTTGAGAAACCACCACATGTATAGAATATACTATACATGTGTGTGTGTGTGTGCCAACAAGTAAAAAGAACATAATAATGGCCAACAAATGACAGGTATTCATTGTTGAGCAAATAAGGGTATCAAGCATCAAGCAAGAAATCAACCAAAACGAACTGGAATGTCACATAATAATGAGCATAGAAGTCGCAAAAAGCTTATTGTCGGTGCACCACAAGCATGTGGTTTGCATGTTGTATGACATTGACTGTGATTACCTGGCTTCCAACATGGACTTCAGGCATGCAAACTGCATTTCACACTCATCAATATCAAACAAAACATATAGAAAAACACAACCAACATGTGTGGAGACTACTTGGATAAAGCCATGCTCAAACTGGTATCAAGAACTGATAGTGATATCAATCTTGAACATTCAAAATTTGGGAATATTCATGGATATTCATGGATATTCTATCTACTCCAGGGTGATAATATGATGGTTTCTCAAAACCGGGAACCTTAAACCTAGTCTCTTCATGACTCATACAGTAAACGATTACTATTGGATGATTCGGGGTACCTCCAATTTTGAGAAGCCACGGACCACCACAGACCCCACATGTCTTCTCCCTTAAGGTCTGTGGTTTTCCTCGGAAGTTGCGTGGCGCCAGCCGTCCACCTGGTGTCTCTGAAGACGCTCTGGGATCGTTGTAAGGTACCATCCTGGCGGCCACGGTTGGATCACAGGCCCCAGGCGTGGATCCCGGAGGTACTGCGCCACGTTTGGGATGAAAATTCGGAGACGACAGAGATCTGAACATCAAAAACAAGATGTAAAACAAGCAGATTGGATCATATCAGACAATCTATAGTTCAGCAATGTTCAGCAGCTTCATCGATGTTGACACGACCCTTGGACAAGTCAACCTATATTGGATCAAGCTATCATTGGATCATATTGGACAAACCATAATTATTGGACAGTCAATCTATATTGGATCTACCACTTATTGGACAATCAAACACTTATAGATGATCAACCATATTGGACAATCTATAGTTCAGCAATGTTCAGCAGCTTCATAGATGACACGAGGCTTGTCCAAGTCATGCAGTCGTCAGTGCATGGAAGATCCCGGGTGCTCGGTCCCACTCCGTCCTTGGTGCTCCAATGCAAGATTTGACTGTCCTTGGAGTTGGACATCACATATCGCCTCGGCCCACCATGGTCGGTCCAGTGGCTGTGAAAAGATTCCCGTCAGCGTTGCACTGAAGCCTGGGAAACCTCCGTGGTCAAAACACATTGAGATTCATAGTTGTTCCCATTTGTTTTACCTCTGACAGTCTTTCATGTTACAAACATTTGTTAAGTGTGTCTTCCCCTTGCTGTCGCTCAAATCCAAACTGTTGTGATGACAATTGGTGATGTGCATATACGTATGTTGTATTGTATGTATCCAGGTGTTCAAAATTATTGACCACCCTGTACTGTTTGAAGTTGTATCCACTCGTTGTGATGCGTTCCAGAGTAAACTGATTTAGTGTATCCCTGATCGCATTTGAAAGGATGACCTTGGGGACTATGCGGGATACGGGAAGATGATCAAGGACCATCAAGGATCAATTAAGATCTTTTGCATGGAAGCTACAGTACATTCCACCAATTGAGGTATAATCACAGCCGATGATGCGATATCCCAGAGTATCCGGCAGACAGAGATGCATGATTTATCTGTTTAATTTACCGCCATCCATGTCATGTTTCGAACTTGCAATCAATTTTCACATTGAATATGGTCCTATGGTGAATCATAAGCAGCTTAAGCAGCACATAGCAGCACTACCATCATGTATCAACAATTGATTGTGCCACTTATAAAGCTAGCGTAATCATCTTGATCACTGCTATAAGCAGCATTCATGTATTAAGCACAAATGAACATAAATCAACGTATCCCTCTTCTCATCCAAGACCAGGCAACCGCCTTTGCCCCTGGGCTCTCCCAACGAGTCTTCCGAGAACATCACCGAGACGATGCTGGAGGTGTTGCCCGACAGAATGCGCTGCAGAGTGACCTAATGCCGAGCCAGGGAGAATTAAGGAGTACCAAGTCATGGGGATCTGTCCACAATACAACGTGTCTTCCGTAAGATTAGTGTGTCGCGTTCATGCTAAAACCATAGTTTCTGGGCCAACATGGGGAACCAAATCGTCTGTGCAACTGCGATTAACCCAACGACGTAAATATGCTATAATATGCTTACATGCCTGTGCAATTTAATGTGACCAACAACTTGAATAGTCAAACAACAAAAAACAAGTCTACAGCAAGAGTATGCCTCTCTTTGCAAAAACTTGGGAGTGCGTGAACTGACACAATTTCTATACTGTGAAGACCGTCAACCTGCCTGGTCGATTTTTTGTGGAAGCCACGCACCACGGGAGTACCTATGTATTACTTCAACCAATGGATGTGTGACAGCTCAAGGGTAGCTGGGGTAAGCATGCTTATGCTTGAATCAATGAGTGCTGTATCTGTTGCATTTCGCATATCAATGGAAGGAATGCGCTAATCATTGGTTTAATAGGACGATAATCTACCATCTTTATGCTAGCTGGGGGGAAACGTGCACCTTGTACGATATCATACAAGCTAAATGTTCTCGACGTTTACATAAGGACTTGATGCTGTAAAGTTTGTCTCTGAAGTGGCTTGTGTGTGTGATGTTGTGTGAAGAGATGCTATCCAGTATGATGATGATGATGATGATGATGATGCTGATGCTGATGCTGATGATGCTTATGAAAGCACCATGTGGTTCAGCTGCATTCATGGCTGTTGTTGCTGCTGTTGTGATTCCGGTTCTAGATCTGCAATACAACTAAATATGGCTGATGCTGCTTGGAAGAGAAACAAATTGTGGTTGGTTCGTGTCATTGTTTATATGATCCGTGATTTGACTTACAGGATTTGGACGCTCAGCTCAGGAAACAAGAAGACAGTGGCACATCCACGCGCCGAACAAACATGCCAGGAAAAGAATCTTAAGCTCCGCGCGTGAGACTGAGCATTGATGTGCAAGAGATAGACCTGACATCAGAGATCATGATGGTTCTCAGACAGTGGAGGTTACCACCATGGACACACCTAGCTGAGACCAAACCAAACCCAAACATATGTCATTTTATTGGTCTTTAAAGCATGGAACTCATACACTTCTGTACACCGAATCAAGTGCACAAAGCACCCATGCTTTCCGTCTTGTCAAAATAGCATAAATAGCCGAGGCCATCTTTGACAAGGACAAAATACATGGCGAGCACTGGCAAGAATTCTTCTCGTTTGGAATCGTTTGTCAAGAAGGAATGCCATAGTGAGCTAAGAGAAATCCCCAAAAAAGCAAAAAGTCGCCGACAATCATCAACAAACCACACCCTTGACCACCTATGGCCTAACCATGCCATGGACCATGCTTAAAACATATCAAAACTAATAACAATTATTGGCGGTTCACAGTCATATTACAGTCATAAACCACATATTCACCGGTATTTCGCTGAACTCCAAGATGTTGAACTTCATGCTGATCTCCTGTTTGGTATCCTCGTTGTTTGGTGATGATACCAACCTAACCAAGATGTTGTACTTGATGATGTATGAATCGACCACTGACCATCACCATATTTGCAGCATCAGCGCCTTGGTTCGAACCCCCAACGACCACCGCGGCTCACCACCGGCCCCGCTGCCGGCCTCGCCTCTTGATCCCACGAGCCGGCCGCCAGGTAACGACCACAGGGGCTGAAGCGAAGCGAACTCATGCGCCTGGCGATGCAGGTTTCGAAGGGCGATGGTTAGTTGATGTTACTTGATGATGGTTGATGATGTTAGTTGATGATGTTATTTGGAGATCTTTAGCTAGTTGATGATTGTTAGTTGATGCTTAGTGGTGGTCGATTCATGCAGCCATAATCGTTAAGCATGGATACCTACCTAAGCTGGTTGAAATCTGGTGATGGTGGATCTTTACTGAACATATCCTAGCAGCATGGTTGGTCTAGCTGGTAATTAAGCTCGTTGACGAAATGGTTGCGGATGAGTACCACTTTTGCTGGTGAATGCGACGGGTTTTAGTGGAGAATGATCAATGACAAGCTGTTGAATCACTACCTAAGCATGATCAATGACATTTGCTGGAGGACAATCAAATTAACTAAAGTTTTGGAGGGCGATCATCCTTAATCCACTATTTTGCTTGTAACGGTATGTAACGGTCAACAACATTCGATACTCAATGAGTTGGTTGAGGACAGTTGTTTGATACTTTGTCACAACTTATCCAAATAATGTTCAGCAAAGGGTATAGAGCACCAACATGTGCGATGACAATAACATCAAAAGCAAACTCCACAGGGATAAATAATGGCAACTGTATACTGTATATAATTTATCTACATGAAAGTTTCCCAAAATAGGGGTGCCCCTAAATCATCCAATATCAGCCCTTTTGTAGCAAAATGGTAATACACATTAACAAACCATCCCTAGATTTGGGGGATCAAATGTATAAACCATCCATAAATTTGGGAAATCCCTTTGGCTTGAGAAACCACCACATGTCTTGGTGCTTGTGGGTGGAGGTTACGTCAGATCTGTTGAAGCTCAGTCTCCGGCTCTGCGGCACGCGATAACCTGGAGCCCAGGATCATGCGAGTTTTTCCAGCTCCAGACCCCATATCCAGCCTTCATTGGGGCTACAGATCCATATACAGACCCCATATCCAGCCTACAAGTTAGGTTGTTTCAGCTGTTTCTTCGCTTTCATTTGGTTGAGATATCCGAATTTGGGTCTAAATACTGATGAATCTGTGACTCTGTACGATATGTGGATGACGTTGGTAGAGAAAATGTTATGGACCCCATTGGGCGATTGCAATCTAGGTCAGGCTGAACAGCCAGGCGAAAGCAGGGAGGCCAATCTCATGCTACGCTGGCAAATAACCGAGAGCACTTCGGCTTTGCACAGAGAGTGCGCAAATGTGTGAAACATTGGGCACCAAAGTTGTTCTGACAAAAGCAATTTTCTGACCCACTAGGGTTAAACTGAGGGCAACAGGAGTACTTTTGGAATATTGACTGATTTCTGCTCACTTTATTGGTGCAAGATTCCCGCAAGCAGTTTGTCGGATGCTGTGACTGGCCTCTGGTGGAGCCCAGTTTGTATTATGATCTCAGCGGATTCCAAGTTCATGGATGACCCGTTGGTGGTTTGAACCCCTATGAAAAATATTAGTCAACCAACCATTTCTTCATAAATAATCGGGAAAATAAAGAATGTTAAAAAAACCCAAGCTAACCATGAGCTTCGTAGACATCACTTAACACACACAACCACACAGTGAGCAGCTATTTCCAACATATCTTGTTGCCAACAGCTCTTGGTTGACTGTGTTGGTACCAGCCACTAATCAATCACCTAGGCGTTTCTCAATCTAAGGGACCTTAGAAATGGTCGGTTTATTACTATAAATAAAAACAGTTAAGATCTAGTGACTTGGGGGTATTCAAACTATAGTTAATAGTATCTACTACTATAAATATAGCATCTATTACTATAAATAGTTGCTGATTCGTTCCTCCATTACTTGGGGGTATTCCCATCTTGAGAAACTAACCACCTCCACCACCAGCACCGCAACGGCACCCCGGTGGTCGCTCCCAGGCCTCTCCCGAAAGGTGGGCTGCAGGGATGGGAAGTGCATCACCTGACAGCTGGTAAGCCAGGGGAAACCAATGGTGAATAACCAGTGGTTTATATGGGTAGCCATTGGTTGATGATATGGTTAATCATATGCTTAATAACTCTTAATAATGATTGATAACTGGTCAATAACTATGGTTAATAATGATTGATACCTAGTGGTTGATAATAACAAGTGGTTTGACAATAACTAGTGATTAATAACTAGTGACAACTGGTGAATTATATGATTAATAACCACTAGTGATAGATTAACTGGTGATAATTATAAATGGTCAACCACTAGTTGTTAATTATAAAACCACTAGTGGTTAAGAACTAGTGGTTGATAATGGCTAATCATATGGTTAGCAATTATATATGTTTAATAATGATTGATAATTGGTGAATAACCAACTATGGTTAATCACTAATGGTTAATCATATGCTTGATAGTATATGGTTGATAATCATTGATAATGATCATTACTGGTTGGTGGTTGAACCACCCTGTGATGAAAAATATGCGAAAGTCAGCCCGACCATTTGTTAAGAATTACCTTGAACATAAAACATGTTTGAAACCACCAACCAGTTAGAATCGGTTGGAAGAAATTATATCCTGTAAATTTCAATGTGAACAATTGGCTAACCCAAAGTCAATAAATCCCAGGACCAAATTACATGGTGAAGCGGAGGTAAATTTGGTCCCCGGATTCCGATGGATGAATAACCATTGGTTGCCTGGGAAACAGGTCACAGAAGTCACAAAGTCACAACATGCGACTGCCAAAAGTCACAAAGCCCAGACTGGATTCATCACTTTGAAAGGCATTGCGAGCCAAACATTTGGAGCACGCATAGCAACCGCCGGGACAAAGACTACTACACCTGATTGCTAGGGGCCAGCAGCTCATCAATCTGTTGCCCCTGGATCCAAACAGTCACCTGGGGCACCCTTCGCTGCTCTATACAATTTGGGTTCGTCCATGACATCATGATGTACCCCGGTACCCCCCCCCACTGGTTGGTTACCCTATCACCGTAATGAGTCATGAGCATTTGGGGATGATTGGGGGTACCACTGTACCCCCATTTGCGGATAACCCCATTTAAGCGTGTGCAAACCACACCATCCCGGTCGCGCTGTCCTCTCAACGGACTGGGGCCCCACCTCCAGCATTCCTTTATCCATTCCGACAGCCAACAGGGAGCCATCCTTGCAGAGCTGGAACTGGAGACAAGGAGAACTTGGGAGAACCATGCTTCATCATGCTGCCTACATAACCCATTCCGAATTCCAAAGAAGAACTGACTCAGTTTTGGAATCCATTCGTATTAGAGTTTTGCAGAAGGGATAAATCTCTTACCAGCTAACAATTCTTGACCACATTGCACATTGCGACATTGGCATGAACGTGTGACCGGCGGCATTTTCATCCCTTTCATTAGAATCAGGGGCATCATTCCGGCACAGCCATGGATAACGAGAATCCCTTTTTAAATCTTTTCACCTGCCTATGTAACAATCAACAATAAATCAATATGACAGGAGCAGCAACAACGACGCCATGGCAATAAGGACACAACCAACGACAAGCGGCACCATCTCAACCCTTGGACCAGCCCCTCGGTGCCCCTGCAATGGGCTGAAATGCCAAAGACCATGCAGGAAGTTCGGAGCGCAGCACCTTGCCATGGTGAAATTCCCAAGGTGGATTCTAGAGTGAATTTGTAGAGAATATGGTGAATTAATTCACAAAGGTGGATTCCTTATCTCCATTAATGGAATGTTTGTGAGAATATGCGAGAATGAAATGTGGTGATTAATGATTTCTCTTGCGGAATTTATAATGGACGCACTGAAACTTGTCAAGGGAGAATGATAGTGGAATCTCTTCAGCTGAAATAAGCTGGGTGATGGTTTGGTCCCCGCGCAAATAGGTACTGAGGGGCATGGACAGCTTCGGAATAGTTCCCCGCATAGTGTAGGCCCCAAGCTTATCTTGTTGCCCATTGCTCACAATGCTGTAGAATCATCGCTGAGGCATTTCGAACCAACAACCCTACACATGATAGTCAATTGAAGCATCTCAATCTTATCCCATCAACAGGAACCAAGCTACTGAACCATGAAAGTCATTGAACCACGCCACATCTTTGGCCTTGTGACGTACCCAAGAAGATCCTCCCAACACTTCGACTCGGTCGCCTTCCCAACCGCTGGCTTGTGATCAGCGACGTTCCAAAAACGCACTCCTCCTCTGGCAGAAGCAGTGGCCTCTCCGATGGCAGCCACTGGGCCGTGCCAAGCGATTCATCCATGGCAGCCACTGGGCCGTGCTTCAACTCATCTCATTTGCATAAAAAACTCATCTCTGTCCTGGCCTACAATTAACAGAAATGCACGGTTCGTTCTGAACTCTGAGAATATTGCGGACTCTCTTCGGAATTCGAAGATCTGTAAGTTTTCATCTTTCAGATTCGCCACCTCTCAACGACCGGTGGAGAGAACTCACATCCCAACGACCGAAACTTCAAGGAGCGCACCAGAATGGACAGCTTGGGATGGAAGTCCAGGGCCCAGGCCTCCGGCATCACTTGGGGACCCATGGCCAGGGTCCCATCTTCTTGTTGCGAGGGTGCCCTGGGGTTGGCCATAGCCTATCACCCAAGCTACGATCATTGGCAAACGACCTGGATTTAGGGTACCTGAGTACCTGGATACCATCATTATCATGGATGCCTCAACTGATTCGACTCTGCCACTGATTGAGTTCCCCAAGCACCAAGTCATTACAGTCGCAAGAAGCAAACAGGAGGGACCACAGGATAGGTCAGAATGTGGCTAGCAGAAATTCCCACGCCAGCGCAAGCGGGAATCATACACATACGTGCACAATAACCATCAAAACTTTTCTAGATCCACCTAAGTAAATTTCAACTTAAGCTTCTACCATGTTCATCTACCCGTTTTGGGATGGTTAAAACATCCAGAACAATCAGCTACAAACAAGGATTTGGGCATATCCAACATGACCACCTCCGGACATCGCAACAGGCCTTGATTATCTCTGGGTGACCATCGTCACAATCATCATCATCATCATCATCATCATCATCATCATCATCATCATCATCATCAATCAAATGATTATCAATCATCAATCGCCATCACTATAGTCAATCATCATGTTATGGTTCCGCTGCTGGGCAGTAGCCGTTGCTGCTCCCAAGCACGCGACACCTCCGTGGTATGAGACACTTGTAAGACGCGGAGCAACCTGAGTGTCGCCATGATTGCAGGAACATCCGAAAGCTTCACTGAATTGGTGTCACCAGCAGCCATGATTGCTTGTTGTTCATGGCGTTTCTTGCAATGATGGCGGACGACAATGGTCAAAATCACTAGTATTGACCATGAGGAACGCGTAGGAAATGGTCAATGATGGTAAATGAACTGGATACTAATGCTTATATATGCTTATATAATAAATGAAATTACAACCTACCGCACGCAGTAACCTGTTGAACTTGCATCTGGTTCTACCGGTTGCAGCAGCGGATTTTACATTATCCCAAAGAAGTCAGCAGCTAGAAATGCACTTTCAACAATCATCAACCCACAAATACTCCAGATCCCTACATAACAGCTTCATTTTATCAGCACAGTAAATGTCTTAAAGAATGGTTACAAAATCAAAATGTCAATCAAATTATTGATTTATGAATATCAGCAAGGTTATTCAATTCATCATGACATGTCATGGGAGATGCAGCAAAGGTCAACCTTGGTTTATGAACAGTGAGTGCAAGCGAAATGAATCCATGGAAAGACCTGCGAAATGAAGAGATGCCTCGGACACTTGGCCGCAAGCTGGGGCCCAAACTGGTGGCGCACGTAGTCCACCAAGACCAATACCTGGAGGCCGTGAAAAACCGTTGGAAAGCGGCAGGAAGAACAAGAAGAAAAGCATAGAAAAGCAGTGACAAGAAGCAAGCCCAAACAAGAACAGAAGAACGGTGACAAGGAGGAACAACAAAAGAAACAATGACAAGAACAATCAGGTCGAAGCCATGCAACGACTCTTTTGCAGCTGGTTGAAAACTCTAAGCATTGCCTCACCGTTTCTACTCCAAAAGAAACAGACTGAAATACTCAAGGTACGAACCAAGTATGAAAACGATGCAGCAAATCCAATCACGTACGCATCCTGATTGTCCAAGCCAAACTGACATAAGAATAGGGCTATTGTGCATCCATGGATGTGTGTACTTGTCAACTCCTGCCCGTGACACAGGGCAGGGGTCGGACGAGCTGGGGCACATGATTGGAGCAGCCAAAGACCGCGAAATTTCCTCTCCTCAGCGAGACTAGGTCACTCCCAGTCTTACTATTGGTCCCCGCTGCTTGACCAAAGCTGGCATTCAAACCTACAGGTGGTGGTTTCTCAAAATACGGATCCCAACAAAATGGTTGGTTTATTACTATAAATGACTATTAATGGATGATATAGGGGTACCCCTATTTTGAGAAACACCCAGGTGGACATCACAACCAAGCAGGTCGAAACACGGACATCACAACCAAGCAGCGCAATGCGTAGCGCCTGAGTAGTTTCTTCGTTCCATACTGAAATGGCATTAGGATCAACCAGGGTTCTGTATGGAGCCATCATGGAACGGTACATTTCTTTGTAGCATCGACTATCTGCTTGGTGAAGCATACGACATCCCAAGAATAATAGCTAATCAACCAACCTTTTCTATCCGCTTGTTGGTACTGGAGAATACATCGATCAAACCACGAACCAGTATTCTTTAACCAGTACCAGTATTGTTGGATATCCCCTCTCAACCATTCCTTTTGGTTGTAACCCCAATATTAAACTATTGGACATTACTGGGGTATATGTGGTTAGCACTCCCATATAACACATCGTGTAACTATTGTAGTCTTGGTGGCTTCTAGATCCCTTGCTAAAAATATATATTTTTAGTGGTTCTATGGTAAATCAATCATATCCCAAAAAGACTAAAAACCTAAGAATTCGTGGGTATAAGCCATCCAGTAGTAGCATCCACCAGTCGTATCTCCCCTGACGATCCATCGATCAGTTGCTCCGCCAAGCTTCACAGTGATCGAGTTGAAACGAGCCACAGCTGTGCTGCAAAACGCCTCACGAGGGGAGCTTCGAAACCGGCAGGGAGCTTGGTGGCAGGGAGGCTATGCAGGCCGTGTCACTAATGGAAGATCCTAATATAGATATATAAATATATATAGATATATAATCCAAAAGGGAGATCCATATCAGATGACCAATCCATCATCACCCTCCTATAGATGTAAACACAAGCGATTTATGGGTAAACTAGGGGTGGTGTGTTAATATGGTTCTAACATTGACCATGATGTAAGTATGGAACACACATGATATTCACCATATCACCGTATAGGAGATAATAATTAGATAGTTATTATGCTGGAGCAAAACCCCTGAGGCGATGCGCTGCTATCCACTGGACGCCCTTCCAACCTTGTTCATTCCGAGGATGAATATGACTATATATCCAGAGACGACAAAAAATTGCATGTCAATGATAGTGTAAGTGTGCTACATAGCTGGCAGCCATCAGTTGTCCCTGTATTCGTGGTGCTTGCTGCTGCTGGTATATATACTGTACGCATCACACGTTGTCTTGCGCTCCAATCTGATGCTGTCGCACTGCACACAGAGTTCATATCTGGACAGTGCTACTATTCCTTGTAACAAGCTCAACCAACCATGATCAGCCTATGCTCAGCCACCATTCAGCCAGTATTAAAAGCTATCCTTATCCTACTCAATGATCCCACATTAACAAAGGGTCAATGATCTGCAGGAAAGCCTTGTTTTTTCTACCAGCAGTTATGGGGGGGGGGTCCAATCTAGAGATTTTCCATGATTTCCCATCAACCATGTGGCTACTGAGGCATACGGTCCACATCGTTCCACATCGTTCCACATCGTTCCACTGCACCTGAGCCTCAGTCCCCAGCTCTGCAAAGCGCAATTCCTCCTGCGCGCAAAAATGTGGGCAGAAATGAATAAACGTTAAGAAGGGTTGAGAAATAGTGGTTAACATTTGATACTAAGGGTTATTAACCATCTTGAGGGTTAACAAGGGTCAATAAATGTCAATACTGGCTACTGGTTGCAGAAATAATGCTAGTGCGTGGTTAAGAAGGACAAATAGTGCTTCATAGTGGTTTTGAAAACCTGAATGAGGGTTTATGGTTTTATACTGGATAATTATAATGGATAAATGTGCATCACACATGTTATATTGTCATCGATCAATTTCAATATCAATCATTCTTAATTTGACAAATTATGATCATGAACCAACTATATCAGTGAATTGAACATGGCTTCCCAGAGTTGAGGGAGTTAACACTATATAGGGCATTAACCATCATTGCTTACCAGTACCAGTACTATTGACTCATGACAAGTACATAGCCGTCAGCAACACTATTGCTGTTGTTGGTTGTTCTTCCGTGTTTTGCTAACCCGTATTGAGAATCATGATTGCCCACTATCACTCATCATTAGGCATCCCTGATAAATCCTGAATAATAAAAAAACCCATGGAATGCCATCAATAAATAAGAGAAGGGATAACAAGGCTCAATTGGTGCCCTTTCAAGTTCAGAAGTAGCTCATCGCTCCAAAGTTGTTTTTCTGTCACCTGGATGCAGTTGCTGGGTACAACCAAAGAGCAAGAAGGTGTCTTTTGAACTTTTGAGTAAAGAGCATCACCTGGCTGTGGGTCCCCTGCACCCGTGGCTGTTCACATCTTCCAACGAGTGGTTTCTCAAGCCACGGGGGACCAAAGTTGTGACTTCTTCAATGCTATAAAAGGTTTGTCTGACTTGGATGATCACTGGGGGTTACCTGTATGAGAACAGCCAGCTCAATGACCAGTCTCTGACTAGGCTGATGGGTTCACCACCCATTCTTCGGACCCTGGCTTGACCCTCGCCAAACCGCCCTGGCTTTCTTTGGAGATCTGCAGCTGGGTGGCAACCCCAGCTGGATCCCTGCAGCGAGCCAAATGATAAACCTCAAAGACTTGACTCTTCAATCACTATTTCATGCTATAACCCTATATGATCACCAACAGTGATCTTCACCCGTCTACAGTGATCATCGTGACCAATAGTGATCTCTAACCACCTAGGATCACCAATAAGCCTATAGCCTTCAGCCACTTATTCACCACCATCACCAACAAATCGTTGCGATGCTTACTTTCTCTCAGGTGACCGCTGGCAGCGGCAACTTTAACGCTATCAGCGTGGCTGTCCATGGGAGATCTGGCAGTGAACACCACACCGCTGTTGTTGATGGTCGTATCACACAGTATCACCACAACTCGCTGGTGATTTACCATCAGAATGGGTGATTCATCTGGGATCTCCCATGGTGAAAGGCCGTATTTTTCGTGGCCCCTGGCCTGCAGCAAATCCACCGTTTGGATCAGTGCAGCATACGGCGCTGAAATTCCAAACATTGGGGGCTGCCCATGGGCGGAGCTGCTGGACGTCTCAAGTTCCAATTTCCACCACAGAAGTGATCGACACCTTGTGATTTGGTAAGGTCAGCAATCCCTGAGCCGACAGCGCTTTACGCAAGTACCTTAGGGCAAGACTGGAAGCAGTGATATGACCACGGAAACGAAACAAGTACAATCAACTACATATGCAAGTATCAAATCATATATCTAAGACATTGTCTTCATTTATATAACACATATATCACATTGCTGATATTTGCTGATGTGATCACTTTATATATACATATATATACCCTGGAAGTCCTCGCCATGGAAAACAAAGGGGGTTAGGACTCG
>VSDK01014881.1:11997-53732 GCA_009767595.1 Symbiodinium kawagutii
ATTTCCTTCTTTGGAAGCGATGGATACAAACCGTGATGGCGTGATCTCACGAGCAGAGTTCCAAAATGCTACTGCACAGCCTGGCCCAGTTTCGAAAGTTTAGTTAGTTCCAGGATGTCCATCGACGAAAAAAAATGTGGCAGTCACCATGAGTCAATGTTGAACATGGATCCCTCAAGGCAAGGTATGCTGCTCCTCGCAGAACTATGAGGCGGGTGGTGTGACATACTCTGATCTTTGGCAAGGATTCAGCCTCTCACAGTTGGCATTTCATTATATTTCATTCTTACATTTTGAACTGTTCTTACGCTTGGTCCTTCGAGACTCTTCATGCCGGGTTTCCACGAGGATTTGCGACCCCAAAGTTGAATTGAACATTTAGGTCTGTGTCACCATTGCCAACACCTGGACTTATGTTGAATTCCCAGTGTGATTGGACTTTCTGACTTTACTTGAGACGGAAACTTTTCTTGTATCCTCTGACAGCAATACTTTGCTATGGGGCCTTTAGACCCTCCTTGGCAGAGCTCAAAGAGAATTGGGGGCTCGAGCCCCGTCAAAAATAATATGCGGAAATAACAGAACAAAAAATCAAGTTTGTGCCTTCAATTTCTTTTCAAATTTGGGTCAGACCCCCTCCGACTATTTACTGAGGGGCCTCACTATAAATCTGAGAACCGCCACAGGATTATTTGTCAACGGGGTAGACTATAAAGAAGCTCGAGCAGGTTTGCGTTCGTGCGTTTGCGTGGCATGCTGCATGTCAGAAGGATCGTGAAAATCGTCATCGAGCTGTCTGGTACTGGGGGCGGAAATCAAATCCTGTAAATTTTTTCACTGGGTTGTACCCCTGAAAACCATTTTTTGCAAAAGGAGCCTGCGATGCCGCAGTTCTTTTTGCAAAATCTTTTAACTGGGTTGTACCCCCTGAAAACCATTTTTTGCAAAAGGAGCCTGCGATGCCGCAGTTCTTTTTGCAAAATCTTTTAACTGCGTTGTACCCCCTGAAAACTATTTTTTGCGAAAGGAGCCTGCGATGCCGCAGTTCTTTTTGCAAAATCTTTTAACTGGGTTGTACCCCCTGAAAACCATTTTTTGCAAAAGGAGCCTGCGATGCCGCAGTTCTTTTTGCAAAATCTTTTAACTGGGTTGTACCCCTTGAAAACCATTTTTTGCGAAAGGAGCCTGCGATGCCGCAGTTCTTTTTGCAAAATCTTTTAACTGGGTTTCACCCCCTGAAAACCATTTTTTGCAAAAGGAGCCTGCGATGCCACAGTTCTTTTTGCAATTTTTTTTTCACTGGGTTGTACCCCCTGAAAACCATTTTTTGCAAAAGGAGCCTGCGATGCCGCAGTTCTATGTCCAAAATCTTCTATTTGGATTGTGCCCTCGGTTCACTGGAAACATGGAAAGGGAAGCCAGCGTTCGAAATCGAAACCACTTGATTTTTTTTATGCAATGGAAACCGGTTTGTGAAATGCAAGCGGGTATTTGAAATGGAAACCAGTATTTGAAATGTGTCTTTGTCTTGTTTAATGCAATGGAAACCGGTTTGTGCAATGCAAATGGGTATTTGAAATGGAAACCAGTATTTGAAATGTGTCTTTGATTTTTATGCAATGGAAACCGGTTTCTGCAATGCAAACGGGTATTTGAAATGGAAACCAGTATTTGAAATGTGTCTTTGATTTTTATGCAATGGAAACCGGTTTGTGCAATGCAAATGGGTATTTGAAATGGAAACCAGTATTTGAAATGTGTCTTTGATTTTTATGCAATGGAAACCGGTTTGTGCAATGCAAACGGGTATTTGAAATGGAAACCAGTATTTGGAATGTGTCTTTGATTTTTTTAATGCAATGGGAGCCGGTTTGTGCAATGCAAACGGATAGTTGAAATGGAAACCAGTACTTGAAATGTGTCTTTGATTTTCATGCAATGGAAACCGGTTTGTGCAATGCAAACGGGCATTTAAAATGGAAACCCGTATTTGGAATGTGTCTTTGATTTTTATGCAATGGAAACCGGTTTGTGAAATGCAAACGGGTAGTTGAAGTGGAAACCAGTATTTGAAATGTGTCTTTGATTTTTATGCAATGGAAACCGGTTTTTGCAATGCAAACGGGTAGTTGAAATGGAAACCAGTATTTGAAATGTGTCTTCGATTTTCATGCAATGGAAACCGGTTTGTGCAATGCAAACGGGTAGTTGAAGTGGAAACCAGTATTTGAAATGTGTCTTTGATTTTTATGCAATGGAAACCGGTTTCTGCAATGCAAACGGGTAGTTGAAATGGAAACCCGTATTTGAAATGTGTCTTCAAATTTCATGCAATGGAAACCGGTTTGTGCAATGCAAACGGGTAGTTGAAGTGGAAACCAGTATTTGAAATGTGTCTTTGATTTTTATGCAATGGAAACCGGTTTCTGCAATGCAAACGGGTATTTGAAATGGAAACCAGTATTTGAAATGTGTCTTTGATTTTCCTGCAATGGAAACCGGTTTGTGCAATGCAAACGGGCATTTGAAATGGAAACCAGTATTTGGAATGTGTCTTCGATTCTTATGCAATGGAAACCGGTTTGTGCAATGCAAACCGGTAGTTGAAGTGGAAACCAGTATTTGAAATGTGTCTTTGATTTTTTTAATGCAATGGGAGCCGGTTTGTGCAATGCAAACGGGTATTTGAAATGGAAACCAGTATTTGAAATGTGTCTGATTTTCATGCAATGGAAACCGGTTTGTGCAATGCAAACGGGTAGTTGAAATGGAAACCAGTATTTGAAATGTGTCTTTGATTTTTGTGCAATGGAAACCGGTTTGTGCAATGCAAATGGGTAGTTGAAATGGAAACCAATATTTGAAATGTGTCTTTGATTTTTATGCAATTGAAACCGGTTTCTGCAATGCAAACGGGTATTTGAAATGGACACCAGTATTTGAAATGTGTCTTTGAGTTTTATGCAATTGAAACCGGTTTTTGCAGTGCAAACGGGTAGTTGAAATGGAAACCAGTATTTGAAATGTGTCTTTGATTTTTATGCACTGGAACCCGGTTTCTGCAGTGCAAACGGGTATTTGAAATGGAAACCAGTATTGGAAACTGATATCATGTACAGTCTGCATAGGATCATTGAGCCCCCAGCTGCGTGCAAAATGTGAACCAGTGGGGGGCAGTTCGGTGGACAGGATGGACTGGGGTGTCTGGGGTGGCTTGTTTGTAGATGTCTGTAGATATGATTAGATAACTTTAGATATGTCTCCCTAGGGGTTAGTCCCCTGGTTTTTGTTTTTGGTCGGGTGTGTCTTCGATATGTCAGTTCGCAAGATTTTATTTTGGTCAATTTGCTTTTATTTCCTTTGGGGCTGGACCCCCTGTGCTGGATCCCACAGCACCCTAGTGCCCCCAATTTCTTTTTCATTTTAGGTTGGGTACCATCGAGTTATTTCATTTTCTATGGGGTTCGACCATCACCCCTACCAACCAACGAGGATTCTTTAGACCAGATTAGATCTCCCGACAAGGTTCCGTATCTGGTCAGGTTCCTGAATGTTCCAGCGAAGGGCTCCCGTGCAGATGCATTAAGTTCCGGTGCAGAGAGCTGATGAGGTTCCGGAAGGTTCCGGTGTAAGTACCTGGTGAATCCCTGCGCAGAAGCCTGGTGAGGTTCCTGTGCAAATAGCCGATGAGGTTCTGGAGGGTTCCGGTGCAGTGAGCGCAGATACAGTACCTGGTTAGATTCGGAGGTTCCGGTGCAAAAGATTTGTGACTTTCGGAGGTTCTAGTGCAGATGCTTTGTCAAGGTTCCAAAGGGTTCGGATTTTTCCCCGTTTGCAAAGCACTGTTTGCTGCGATCCCGTGCAGCTTTCAGACTAGGTTCTGGCACGTTCGCAGAATGTTTCTGCATCCAAGTCGGGTTCGGGCGGGCTTCGGTGCAGCATCCACGTCTGGTTTCGGTGCAGCATCCACATCGCGTTTGGTTACAGCATCCACGTCCGGTTCCGGAAGGTTCTGGGGTAGCGTCTAGATTGGGCTCAATGAGAGAGATGTTTCAGTTTGGTGGGAATGACAGGCGCTAGGTGCAAGAAGGGTGGCAGATGGGCCATGTGGAATGTTGACCCACGGGCAGTGTTGAAGACAGCCTCTTTTCCGCGGGATGGGTATACGTCAGGTCAACCATCAACAAGTCCCCGAGGAGGTACATGGGCTTCACACAGGCTCCGCATACAAAGTGTCATGCTGTTGGGATAGCACTTAAGTTTATTTGATGTTTTCAAGTTCTCAGTTTCCTTTTTTGTTGTGGCTGCAGTTGTGCCATGTAAACTCAAGTTCTCAGTTTCCTATTTTCAAGTCCTCCTATTTTTTCTGTTGGGCAGGTATGGATGCCACGGCCCGTCCGCAACCTGTGCACAGCTCAGGGATAAGCAGTGGAGATGAGCACGTCCTGTCTTGTTTGCACGTGCACGTCACTGCATACATGTTCGATCATGTTCTTTTAGTATTTGAGGTATTTTTTCTCCTTCAAAATCAATTGTCCAAATCTTTGACAAATAAAAAAGGGAAACCGGAAGGCAACGGGAAGGAAACAGGATGGAAATGCGCCCATGTTTTCCCGAATGCGTAGCGAAGGGCCCCTGTTTGTATTTTCGGAGAAGTTGCAAGTCCAAGCTTCCGGCAGGTATCTTTGTTCGCGTATTTTGTGGGGTTTTTCCCTCTCAGAATTCGTTAGTAGGACGGAGTCGATGAGGACAATGATGACCAAGACGAGAGGAAGAACAATTTTTGTGTTTACATTCCTGTGCACCTTCGTGCTTATCTGCTTTGGGGGGGCAGTCATGAGTCATGAGCTTAAATTTGTTCAGATTCACCAAGGACGTGGCTGAAAGATGCATAGGATGCAAACAGCAATACATAGATACACAGGGCATCGGGTGGAAGAAACACAACCGAGCAATGGGTAAAGCAAGGCTGTTGGGGTTCAGCCGCCATACGCAAGGTGCAAGACAGTTTGAAGAAAGCGAAAAAGATAATGGAAAGACAGAAAACAGAGGAGGGGAAGGGAAGGAAACGGGAAGGAAACGTGAAGCATTGAATGTGCAGCCAATACCAAAATTCCTGGCGGAAATGCTCAAAGAGACATGGCAGAAGCACCCTAAGTTGATCAGCTACAATGCTGAGAGAGTGAAAACGGATGAAAACGGATGAAAACAGATGCTGGGGAATGGATGTAAATGGGGCAAGTTTGCTGTTGAGAGTTCCTTTGTAAACTGTTGCTATAGGCAGCCTGTCATCTCAGATCGTTGACCAGCGTTGGCAACCTGCAGTTTTCAGGACCTGTAGAAGTGCAAACTCAATCTAGTTCTTCATGGTGCCCCAATTTGTTGACTGAGCGAAAAAAGTTTGAAAACTTCAAATCATGTCACATGGACTGAGGTATTTAGGTTTGGCAAAGGTGTGTTCCCGCAAAGAACCTTTGAGCTGATGGATGAAAAAGAGCGCTCTTGGCTGAATTCAGCACTGAGTGCCAGCTAGTCCAACCGAATCTATAGCAGGTGTGAGCAGGTGTGGTTTGATTAGGTTTGAACTATACGCCATGTCGGTCACCTCACCAAAGATGTCACATTGCCTGTAGGTACAAGTCTTGTGTTTGTTGGTACCGGTGACTTGTGCTCGAGCCGTCTTTGCGATCTGACTTGCAAATACAAGTGTGATGTAAAAACACGGCGACTACAATCCATTGAAACATTGAACACCTGTTCAGGTCTCCTTGTGCAGTGGCGCATGGGATGTGCCAAGCCGCATGGTGCAACACCGACATGTGGGACAACTACCTCGATCCTGCAGGCTACGTCATGGTCAGCTTATGGAAAGTGCTCAAACGGTCGAAGTTTTAGCATCATTGGCAGTGAACGGATTGAACAACTATGATGGTCAAACCATTGCTGTGGAGCTAGCTGCTGTAAGTTGTGGAGACCTATACTCTTTGTGGAACTGTTGCACTGTTTCAAACCAGGAACGCCAGGCTCTTTTCTGTCACTGTCGAAGTTGCATAGTTTCAGCTGCAAATTCATCATCGTTTTTTTGTTCCTCTGCAATTTTTGGAGTTTTGGAAGATTTCACCTATCCGATCTATCCGTGACACATGTTTCCTAGTCGACCTCATTTGCAAACTGCCTTTTATTCGGAAGATGAGGTGGGAAAGGGCACAGTTGCTGCTTTTTGTATGTAAATATAATATGCAGTTGATCCCCTTAAAACCCAAATGGACTGTGACTATGGGATGTCTTGGTCACCTGATGCCAGCGTCCTGACAAAGATATCCTTCTCTGGTCGCAGTCTATACGGGGACTTTGTATGTAAAGGCCCCCCAATTGATTCTTTTTGCAATTTGCGGAAATCATCGCAGGTTAAACGCACAGAGTGAAACGAGAGGCATGCAATATTTGCAGATATCAAAAGCAAAACATGCTGAAAAATATGTGGTGTTTTTGTTTTTGGCGTCCTTGCTCGGTCGCATTTTGTAGTGTTCCGTCTCGGACTATGCATTTTGTAGTTTTTGTTGTCGACCTCTGGCCGTCTGTGACTAATGTAGTGGGCCCTCATCAAGGACCACCAGGGCTAAAATGAGATTAGGCAGCCAATTCCACAAAAATTGGAAAGTGGATGGGAGCGACGAGCGGCGTGAAATATCAGCAGATATCCTCCTGACTCAAGTGCGTAACTTTGCATTTGCGTGCGGGTCAACCAGGCGCATTGGAAGTGTGATGCTTTGCTCAATTCTTTGAATTTGACATGTGATGTGTTCAAGACTTTTTTCTCCAGTTGGTTGGTGTTGAAGCTGTAGAAACTTTATGATCTGAGCGGGCGATCCTAAATACGATAAACCATACATTGAGCTGGCGATAAAACGTACATGTGTTTGGGTGTTTGGATAGCTTGCTGTTTCTATAATCAGACTGCAGAAACAAACCGAAACGTAGACAAGTACTTTGTATTGAATGCGCCAAGTGTCAAAACGTAGCCCTGTCCATGCAGTAGAATATTGATTAGGAATCTCAACTGATTTCTGTGCCGACGATGCGCTCACTTCGTTATTCGTTGTTTGGTGTTGTGCTTGAAATTGAAGCTTCCAAAACGGAATTCTGTCGACTGGTGTCAGTTGTGGTATGTTCCGCTGGATTTCCTTGCTTGTTCGAAAGGGTTTCGGGCAGCAGACATGAAGTCAATGCATCTTCTGATTTCTCCTGGTGCAGGTGCGGATAAGTTGTATGGCATCTTTGGAAAGTACGGTTCACTTTGCCAAATCCGTCGCGGTAATGGTTGGAACCTCAACTGCAGAAACGAATTCACTTGGAATGCACTTGAGCACACACCATAATTTTGTTGCGTGAAAAACTGCCGGACGAATGACGATAGTATGGACATGAATGGATGAATGACTCGATTGTTTTCCGAAGGTCCAAATTTTGCACCGGGTGCCCTTGTTGATTCATGTGAATTCAGCGATTTCGACTGAGTGATGAGCGTCACCCCAACTTTGTCCGGGCCTTCAAAATGTGCGCTTCAAGTCTAGAGCCCCGCTCGCTTATTGAGGGCCTGTTCTGAGTTTGTCAGCCATTCCTAAGCATTCTGAGGTCGACCAAAAGCGAGCCAAAAGGCTACCCTTTGAACACGGAAAAGGCCAGGGGAAGCTTCCCTGAGCAACACAAGAAGTGATAGAATACAAATCTAGATGGTTCCCCATCATTGACCAGGCTGTTTTCCCTCTAGTTTTGTTGGTTATTATCTCGCATTATTGGTGGTTTAATATTGACCCAGCTCGCCATACAAAGAATGCGAAAACCAGAGACGCTTCGAAGAAAAGTGATCATCAGCTTTACATGGTCGATTCCTTTTACCGAGTATCATTCAGGCCGGAAAGTGTCGAAACTGTCTACAATGAAGCTAGTCTTGTAGGAAACATGCTTGATTAACTAATTTGTTGGTGGACTTGCATTCATTTTTGTGCCTATGAGCAGAAAGTTTCTTTTGCACTCTGGCCCTCTCTTACCTATCCTGCACAGTGGCAACTTCCCAGGCTCCCTGACTGAGGACGAGTTGGGTGCCATGGATGATGGAGATCCTCGTAAGGTCATCTCGCGGTGCTGCCACTTTTACAAGATAGGTTTGAAATCGTTGCATACTTCGTACAAGATTTCATCATATTCATATTACAGTGGCAAGTGCGCAACTCCAAAGATATCTCACTAGAGTGCGGCGGCTCAACTTCCGCATCGTCATGGACGCACGTTTCGACCCAGTTTCACCTTGTTTCACTTGGAGCGCCCCACTCTGAATCGGAGATAGCCGTGCGCAAAGAAACGGCATTTGTGCATGTTTGGAGTCATCGCTTGCATTGATTATCGAAAATTAGTTCACGGCTGAGCAGAGACGTGAGATGCATGACATGCGCTCGGACACCTTGCAGCGTTTGAATCGTCTCTAAAAGTTGTAAAGTCTACAGTAGTAAACAAAAGAACATAGTAGTGTTCTTTGCCTTTTGCAGTGATGATGTGTCAACCTCATATTGCATTTACACGTGCGCTGCCAGTGGACAATTAACGTCCAGTCCACTCTTCATCTTTCATTCAGAACGCGCACGCACACATGCCTAGCAGCTTGGTGCTGTTTGTATTTCAACAAATTACATACGGATAACAGTACTCACACACACAACATACGGGGGACAAATGTCTGTCTGGCATGTGTCAAGCATTCAAGCAGGCTGCGCTGAGCCAGACTTGCTGTGGCCATGGCTTACTTTGCTGCTGCCAACGAGCATTTTGGCTAGACGTTGATGATTATTAAAAAAGGGGTAGAACTAACTGAATTCAGTTCAGGGCTCATGCGGCGACGACTGGTTTATGGTGCAGAGCTGTATATGATCGACTTGGTTCACAGAAGCCTGTCGAACCATGAGGCGAAAGTGGAAGTCCCTTCGATTCGTTTGGCAAGTGGTCAGCCCCCTGATAACGCTTTAAGTCGTTCACCCAAAAAGAAAACTAGTGCAAAAGTTTTCGTCAGCCACTTGATTCCTCTTGCAACCGGTTTGGTCTTGGATTTGCGCTGGGTCTTCCTAACTTCTCTCCCTTCTTGCCGTAGCCAGTTTGGCTCAAGTTTTGTCTTTCTCAAGCTGGCCTGGTGGGGATGGTAGCCCGTTTCCGCCGCGACAACGCTATCCAAAAGGGATTAGCGGCCAATTCCGTGGTGGCAAGCTCTCAGCCAATTTTGTGCATTGGATCACGTGGTGCATTCTGTTGTGGGTTGATCATTGGAATTTTTCTTACCTTTGCTTGGCTACTTTCCAGTGAGTAGACATCCATGTTTCCAACGGTGTTTTTCATGGAACCGCCTAGTGACTGGTCCCCTGCCCAGAGTTCCAACGAAACACTGTTCCAGCAGAATCAAATCCTGCTGCGCGAACTGGCATTGGTAAGACAAGATCTTTACGATCTATCCCGTCGTGTTGCTCGTGTGCATGCACTTTTGATCGGCCTGCATTTGTTGATCTTGTGGCTGCAGCTGCATCGCTAACCATGGACAGTCCACCGGCTAATATGGGGGATAGCAATTTTCCGTCCAATCGAAATCCTTCTTTTTTCCATTCACGTGTGTGTGATTCGGATTTGGAAGCTTACTTCACTGGATACTTCGATTGTGATACCGATCAATGGGAGTTTGTGCAACCTGTTGAAATTTCATCTTTGCCATCCTCAACCACGCCAGCTGAAGATTTGTCTCATGTGTCGCCTGCAGGTCATGTACCACCTTCGGAAGATGCATCCGATGCTGTGCATTCGTCGAAGCCTCGGGAAGACAACCCTTTGGAATCCTTAGATGTAGGCCTCTTGGAAAACCAACCCGACCTTTTTCTAGGGCATGTCAGTGGCATTCCATCGGAACCTTCAGAGTCTTTTGAGCCAAGTTGCCAAGCTTTTGATTCTTCATGTGCTCCCATCGATAGCATGAGCTTTCAAAACATGTTGGATAGAGCCATCATCTCAAATTCAACGGTAACTGGCTTAGAGCTTCCTTGGGAATCACCCCTCATGCGTGACATCTTTGACGAGCCCTCAGAGACCTTCCCGCGTGTGGAGCTTACCAGTGCAGGTGATGTTGACTTGGCAGCCGATGCATTAGCAGTTGCAGAAGTGCTTGTAGAGAAAGCGTGTCCAGACTCATCATCGCCCATGTTTGTTCATGCTGTGTCTGCTGCAGATGACTTGACTTTCATAGAGAAGCGTGAGGCTGTTAGGAGTGTAGCAATCGCCAAACTTGTTGTCCTTGTCGGGCACTGCGCATTGGATGGTATCGGCCGTGAATTCGGTGACATGGAGGAGACTGTGAATGCCATTGTTGGTGTTCGCTCCCCACATACCATTGTTAAACGCGCTGATGCATTGCTGTCATATTTCAGGTGGCATTCGAAGCAACACCCCCATCAACCTTTTTCCTTTAGTGAACCTGTCGTATGGGACTTCTTCAGAGAGCAGAGGGATCAAGGGGTTGCGCCAACAAAGTTGTCTTCGTACATGTCTGCATTCAGATTTGCTCACTATGTCATGGGGGTTGTTGGCGTGGACGAACTGATCCGCAGTCGACGACTTGCAGGGCTTGCAGAGCTTAGTTATGCATCCAAGAGGAAACTTCGGCAGTCCTTGGTACTGACAGTTCAGCAAGTGTTGAGATTGCACGCAATGCTTGAAGCTGATAACGTCACCCTTATGGATAAAGTGCTTGTAGGATACATCCTCTTTGCCTTATATAGCAGAAGCCGTCACAGCGATTTGCAGCATGTTCAAAACTTGACTTTCGATTGTGATGAATCTGGAGGATTTGCCGAGTGCCAGGCTTCCCATCATAAGACTGGCCGAACTGCGGCCGCAAAGGCCATGCTGCTCCCCATACTTGCGCCTGCAAGGGGTGTGAATGGAAAGACTTGGGCCTTGACGGTGAAGTCCATTTTCACAGCAGCTGGAATTTGTAATCCTTGTGAATCGCCTTTAGTCCCAGCCCCCAGTGCATCCGGTCTGGAATTTTTGCAGCGAGGTTTGAGGTCATCGGAGGTCACGGGACTGCTTAGGCTTTTTCTTGATCTAGACCCCACGCCTTTGGATGATGCCCCTGCCGTGAGTTCACACTCCCTTAAAGCAACCTTGTTGTCATGGGCTGCAAAGTTTGGTTTATCGCCCGATATTCGGAGCGTACTTGGAAGGCACAGGTCATCAACTCAGGAATCACATGCCCTTTATGCAAGAGACCTTGTTGTCTTGCCGAATATGGAAATGCAGAAGGTCATAGATGCCATCCATAGTGGTACTTTCAATCCTGATGAGCCTCGTTCCATGTACTTCCATGATCCCCCCGTGAGTGCTCCTGAGCCCATTCAGGTCAAGATCGAGGAGGACGATGGCGTGTCCGCAGTCGATCCAGTTGAGGTGCTTGACATCAGCGATGATAGCGAGTCATCGTCATCCGAAAGCAGTGCATCATCAGAGTGTGAATCAGCCAGCAAGCCGGTGAAACGTGTGAAGCGCTTCATCCCAAAGATCGATAAGGGGCATGAGTGGCTAGAGCACGTAAAGTCACACATCTTGCACAAAGTCGATCCTGAAGCCTCACATTTGATGGGAAAGAGATTCCTGGTATGTGGGAAGTTGGTCAGCGCCAACTACCGAATGTGCAGTGAAGCAAATGCAATGAACTCGCTGTGCAAACTTTGCAACCGAACATGAGGAAAATGATGACCGCTGCGTGGGGCTGGGGTGGACAGTGTTGGATTTCCATTTGCCTCCTCTCTCTTGTTTGAAACGATTATTGACTTATTGATCAAAGAAGCCGTTTTTTTGGGGCGACCTTTTTTGTTTCGTTTTAGGCCCGAATTAAAGAAAAAGGTCGCCCTTCAAAATCTTCTGGAAACGGAAACAATGAAGGATGAGAAGGAGGCTAACTGGAAACCTAGCAGTGGACAGTGATTGCTGGCAAAATTCTGGAGGATGTCTCTTGAAACACATTATCTTTCATGACTTTCTAACCTTTGGGTTTCTTGCATGGGTCGGATGTGACCCTTCCACCTCGAGATGATTCGAGGGTGAACTTCACTTGACTGAGTCTCGGGAACATGTTCATGGATTCTCTTCCTCAGATGTGAGGATAGACTCATGTGTGGGCCGATGTGGCATTGAAGGCAATTGCAGCAACTATGCATGTTTCGCCTCTGCATGGTTCAAATGAGTCGGGCGGTGAAGCCCTGGCCATGTGGCCATATGGGATATGATCCCAAAAAAAACATTGACTAATACATGGAGCTTGAATGAATGGACGTGAGTTTTTGGCCAGATCTAAGTAGCCAGCATACCAGCAGATTAACTCAATTGTTGCCAACTTAGTCACTCATGGTCTGTTTCTCTTTTTAGCCACCGTGCGCCATGTCTTCGATTGTTGACTCTGAGGCCCAGTTCCAGGTTCGACTTCAGCAGACTGGAGTGCCAACTGCATTGGCAAATGCCTTGCATGGGGTTGGCATCCGAACCATTTCCACCTTGGCATATGCATATGGCCAACCTGGTCAACCTATCCCACATGAAGATTTTGCCAATTGGGCCCGGACCATTTTGCCTACAGTAACCATTGGGGGCATATCTTCGTTGAAGCGCCTGCTCTTTGAAAGTTAGACCCACATGTTAGCGATGTTGAAAGAGCAGATTTTGAACCCCGATACTTCAACATCCAAAAAGGTCCCCATTGCCGAGAAGGAATCACGGTTGGAACTTCAGAGACGACGTCTTGCAGGTGTGCTGATTGAGGCGCGCTCAGAGCCGGCCCATTCGCTTCTTGACGTGACTACGCACATTTATGACACCAACATTCTGAGGTATGTGCCCTTAGAGAAGTGCTACAGCCGCATGCATGAGTTATCAAACTTACCGAGTAAATCTCAGCCGAAGCAGCTAGAACTTGAGGCATCCAAACTGATTGTGAAAGACAAGGAGCAGGAGCTTGAATCTAGCGTCGCAAGTGCCTATCAAATTATCGAAGCAATGAAACGTAGAGGCCTGGCGCTGGATTTTTCAGGCATCATGAATTTCAGATGTCACGAGAAAAACACTCAAGTTTTGTTTAACCATCTGAACCGTGATCCTCCTCCCGGCTTCTCTAGGGCAACTGTTGCTCAGTTGGTAGCTGCAGACAAGGCAGCCTGGACGAAGTGCATCGAGTTGAATGTGAAGCCCAGGCCAAACGCAGCTGGGGAGATGGCGCTGGATGTGGAGTTGTTGAAGGCCTTGGAATCATATGAAGTGTCGTTCACTTTGCTTCCTTTGCCTCAGAAAGCAAGTCAGCAGCCTTCGAAAGCCAGTGCACCACCGGCCCAATCGACCCAACAAGCTGCAAGGCCGCCAAAGCCAAAAGGAAAGGGGAAACAAAGGTTCGCACCCTATGGAAAGGGAAAAGGGGAAAGCAACAAGTATGAGCAGAGGATCCCGCAACAGATCCGAGAGGCTGGTGGCACAGCATCCACACCATCAGGCGAGCCGATTTGTTTCGACCACTCCTTGAAGAAGTGCAAATCTAGTGTGGCCCTGGGGCAAAGGTGCGAGAAAGGGCTTCACGTGTGTGCCATTTGTTATGGCTTGCGCAGCATGTTGGATCACAAAGCATCGTGACTAGCCAACAGCGCTAGAGCACATCGTACTTCGGAGCCAGTTGAATCAACTGTCGAACATCCTTGTAAGCGTACTAAGTTGCATTCAGGGAGCATTCGATCGTCCGAAGCCGGGAATCCCAGTTGTACAGTTTCTCACCATGATACCGAACCGAATGCATCCGAATTTGACACTAAGCGGAAGAAGCCTTCCTCTTCGAGCAGGGACTTTGTAAAGAGACCGCCGCATGCTTGTTTTCCACATGCTGGTGGGCAACATGTTAGCCCCACCATACCAACAGCCGATTGTGATACCCCGACTCCACCGCAGAATCCTTTCATCCTTGAAGTGTTCGCGGGCACCGCTCGTGTGACTATTTGTTTACATCAGTTAGGACTACATGATTCATTTGGTGTTGACAACACAAGGAAAAAGCATTCTGGGAAAGTTTTTGTATGCGACCTGACGACCCCTGCAGGACAAGCCCTTCTTTGGACCTGGGTTCGATCGCCAAATTGCGTGGGCATCTTCGCAGCACCGCCGTGCGGCACCTGCAGCCGTGCCAGAGATATCCCCCTCTATGATGTTTGGGGTAGGCGCAAGGGACCCCGTCCTCTTAGATCAAATAGATACCCCGATGGTTTCAGGCATCTTCGATTCTTAGATAGGTTGCGGGTTAACAGTGCAAACACTTTATACTCCTTCTTGTCTGATGTTGTCATTTGGTGCTGCCAGAATGGTAAATTGGTTTGTGTAGAAAATCCCAGGTCCTCTCTATATTGGCGAACTACTTTCTACAAGAGGATCCAAAAACTGCTCGCCTTCTCCGCCCATCAAGCTTGTGCTTATGGGGGACAGCGGCCTAAATGGACGGCGCTCGCATCCAATCACATAAAGCTTTCCACAAAATCAATGGTACGTGTCCAGGTGAGTCAACTGACCACAAGCACCTCCCGCGGGGTGCTACTCCCAGCGGTTTTGCCACTTCGGAAGAGACAGCATATCCAATCCTTCTTGCGTACAACATTGCTTTTGCTTTCTGTGCTGCATTGATGGATAAAGGTTGGGTTCCCCCAGAGAAGGAACTCACACCCCCGGATGTGCTATCATACCCCTACTTGCGTTCGCTAATTGGGACCCAGCCCAAATCATCTAAGCTTCCACCTTTAGTCTCTGAGTTTCGGCAGGTTGTTAGTGTTAATTGCACTCCCTTAACGCTGCCCCCTGTCAAGCCAGGTGAAAAACTCAGTCACGCATGGCGCCATATCCCCGCAGGCGCCTGCCTCCTTAAGCGACCACCAGTTCGGTCAATGGGGGGTGGTTGTGACGGAAAGGATGAGAAGGATGAAACACTAGATGGTAGCGCTTGTTTCTTTGGCATCTATCGTTCCCCGGAAGAATTCGTGGAGCGTGCTGTCCAGGCAGGCCACCCAATCCACAAGGAAAACCGCCTGCCAGATGTTTTGACGGAGTCCATCGCAATGAATGCATCCAAATCGCAAAGTGCGTTGGCATCTGAGCGAATCCAGACGTTAAAGCATTGGTTGTCCGTGGCAGCATCAATGTCAAGTGGCGAAGCCGATATCCACAAAGCTCTCCCCCCTCACTTGCAGGTAGTCTTGGAAGGAAAGAGATTATCTTTGTGGCGTGCTATGTTGGTTCACTATGGATATCCCGACTTAGGTATTTATGATGAGGTGGTTAATGGTTTCGAACTAACGGGTGTGGTCCCTCACACCCCTTGCCATGATATAACTTCTAAGCCCGCAAAGCTAACGGTTAGTGAACTTCACTCAATTTCAGAAGCATCCAAACAGTCAGTGCTCAGGACCATTGGCAGCTCGGGTGATTCGGAACTTGACTTCGAGATTTACTCCAAGACCTTGGCCGAGCGAGATAGTGGTTGGCTAGCAGGGCCGCTGGCGCCCAGCCAGTTGCCAAGTGGTTCCATCATAAACCGCCGATTTGGTATAGTGCAGGGCCAAGGTGACTCCCGAAAGGTTCGTCTCATCGACGACTTCTCCGCCAGTGGGGTCAATGACACGGTTCAAGTGAGCTCCGCCGTCAAGTTGCACACATTGGATGTGGTGGGAGCCTTGGGCGTCGAACTCCTTCGGAAATTCCCAAACACTCCTTGGAAAGGAAAAACGGTTGACCTTTCCTCTGCTTATCGGCAACTTGGGGTGTCGTCCAACGCATTGCGTGTGAGCTACATCGGTGTGTTCAACCCCACTTCCCGGAAGGTAGAAGTCTTTAGCATGCAGGCCCTCCCCTTTGGGGCCAGCCGGTCGGTTTATGGTTTCTTGCGTGTTGCCCACTCACTTTGGTGGTTGGGATGCAAAGCCTTGAACCTTGTGTGGTCGTTTTTCTTTGACGACTACATCACGCTGTGCAAACATGGGGAGGAAGCCTTAGTCGATGGAATGGCCAGTCAATTCTTCCGGTTGCTTGGTTGGGCAGTTTCCTCAAACAAGGACTCGCCCTTCTCGGAGGTTTTCAATCTCTAGGTGTTGAGATCTCTTTTCAACATTGGTCCGAGGGCAGAATCCTTTTCCAAAATACCAAGAAGAGAGTTGATGATCTTGTTGAAGTAATAGAGGCCATCTTGGAAAGGAAGGCCCTACCGCATAAACAGGCCTTGAGTGTCCGTGGAAAGTTGCAATTCGCTAAAGCTCAGATCTGTGGTCGAGCCGCTAAGTTGGGGCTCACAGCCATCACTAAGCATGCATACGAGTTTGTTGATTCTTCAATAGACACCCACGTAGCAGAACACTTGTTGTTGTTTATCGAGAGTTTGAAAAATGGCTCTCCCCGCGTGGTGTCTGGCAGGTGGGAGTCATCATCTTATGTCTTTACTGACGCGTCTTTCCAACCCACTGATGTAGATTGGCCCTGTGGACTTGGTGGAGTTTTGTACGACTCTGATGGACAACAGATCTCGTGCTTCTCTTATTGCCTTAGTTTCGAACAGCTTCGCACGTTAGGTTACCCCGAACGGAAGGTGGTGATTTTCGAAGCTGAACTTCTGGCAGTTGTAGTAGCAATGATTTTGTTTGGGGGGGAGCTGCAAAACAAACCCAGTGTCTTCTATATCGACAACAACTCTACCAGAGATGTTGCCATTTCAGGAAACAGCAGGTCTAGCCCGGCTGATAGCATTGTAGCACAGTTGCTTCGTACTGAGGACAAGCTTGGCGTCCTGTCTTGGTTTTCTCGAGTGCCTTCGGAGTCGAACATTGCTGATGCGACATCACGAAATGATTTGAGCAACATGTCTGGAGAAATACTCCCCAACGACTTAGTTGGTGAAGCTGTAAACTATGTCTTAAAAGCCCTAGGCAAAAGTTTGTGTGCATCCCATAACGGTTAAGTGGGGGATTTGAATCGCACTCCTTGTTTGCATTGCCAGTCACGCGCCCTTCGCGTGACACATGCCTTCCTTCGCTTCCTAAAAGCAGCCACGCCAGTGGCCTAGTGTCGTGATGGCTTGGCCATGAGGGCAAGCCAAACTTGAACCACCCAACGTCCGAGAAAAAGATTGCAGCCTCGTGTGCAGGGTTTCCACAACCACCAACAGGGATGTACTTGGGGTCCTTGTTACTAGTTTGGTTTGTGTTTTACGAACCTAACCTTAACCCAACTAACCTAACCGGCTCGAGTCAAGTGGCTGGAGGGTGTATAGACTTAAGCAAGTGGTCAGCCCCCTGATAACGCTTTAAGTCGTTCACCCAAAAAGAAAACTAGTGCAAAAGTTTTCGTCAGCCACTTGATTCCTCTTGCAACCGGTTTGGTCTTGGATTTGCGCTGGGTCTTCCTAACTTCTCTCCTCGGTATATGTTGTGTCCATGTCCTTCGTTTGCCGTGAGCTGTGTAGAACTTTGTGCTGCAAACCCGGCGCCTTGGCCATCCCTTATATATATGGTGGGCTCATGCTTTGAGCTGCAAAAACTGAACAACACTGGTGCTTTTAAACTTTGACAAAACTGGCTTTGAGTTTACGGCTTCATGTTCAGTGATTTTCTTTCAGTTGCCGTGCTTTCAACATGAGACTTGGTGTCTTGGAAATCACTCAATGCCACGCAGTTTTGTCTTTCTCAAGCTGGCCTCCCTCCCAGGCCCTCCCGGCCAACTTGTGTAAGCATCTTCAGGGGGATTTGAATCGCACTCCTTGTTTGCATTGCCAGTCACGTGCCCTTCGCGTGACACATGCCTTCCTTCGCTTCCTAAAAGCAGCCACGCCAGTGGCCTAGTGTCGTGATGGCTTGGCCATGAGGGCAAGCCAAACTTGAACCACCCAACGTCCGAGAAAAAGATTGCAGCCTCGTGTGCAGGGTTTCCACAACCACCAACAGGGATGTACTTGGGGTCCTTGTTACTAGTTTGGTTTGTGTTTTACGAACCTAACCTTAACCCAACTAACCTAACCGGCTCGAGTCAAGTGGCTGGAGGGTGTATAGACTTAATCTTTCTTTGCTTAGGCTGCAGAACAAGGAAAATTAGAAATGCTTCTATTGGTTTGTTTCCATGCTTAACTTTGCAAATGCAATCTCTAAGGTGGCAGGTGTGGTGGCCAGACCAACAGCTTCGATTCTTTGACGCACAAAGAATCATTAACGTGAGTGGAATCATGAAGATTGTTTCAGCCAAATTTTCACCGCAGATTCCAAGGAGTTGAACTAAGCCAAGCCTTGGAACAGCTCAACCTTGCTGCTTGGATCTTGAAGTCAAGATGCCCATGAAACACAGAGTTTGTCATGCGTCAATCCACATAATGACATTAGTTTGTTCTGACTCGTGACCTGCAAGGTGACCGTGCATCTGCACAGCGAGAAAACCTACTCGGCGTATCTCCACAAAGACTTGAAGAGATTGAAGGCGGGTGTGAGTGAAGACAAGGCCAAGTTTTCCTGGGAAATGCAGTTGTCTTGGAACAGGCCGACAAGCACACCTTGATGGAGGAGTTGGAGCACGCGAAGATTTTGCTCCAGCAACTTGGAGATGTCAGTAGATGAGCGGTTGCGATTCAGTTTCAGTGTGTAAAAAACACGCTGAGGTGGCATCAAGAACGGGATTGGAAGGAACGATGCGCCATGCGCAAGAAAGAGGAGGAGCTCTCCTCTGTTCAGGCACGAGCATTTGCCAAGGATGTTTTCATGGCAAGAAGTTTTCAGACTTCATTGAAAACACTTGCCGAAAGCTGCAGCATGCCTGCGCCTGAACAGGTTCCGCAGCTGGAAAAGATGCTGGCCAACGTCCAGGTTTGCGCTGGGATCATGGACCAAACTTGGCTTCGGGGAGTTTCTTGAACACTTCAGCCATGATGGATGTAGTTTTTCACTTCTTTCTGTTTCGCCTGTTTGAGAAGTTCTTCCAGTTCCTTGAGTTTGCGTTCATTCACTTCAACATGATTCTTTCTCGTGTGATTCACAACAGAGCCCCCTAGATCACGCACCCACCAACCATTTTCATTTTTGTTCTTACTTGTAGGCAACTCAACCGGAACCTGAATGCAATCATGTTCGTTCTTTAGAACCGGCAATGCACCCCAAAGTCTGAAAGATGCAAAGATGGTTCCCCAACTTTCGCCTCATGGTTCGACAGGCTTCTGTGAACCAAGTCGATCATATACAGCTCTGCACCATAAACCAGTCGTCGCCGCATGAGCCCTGAACTGAATTCAGTTAGTTCTACCCCTTTTTTAATAATCGTCAATGTCTAGCCAAAATGCTCGTTGACAGCAGCAAAGTAAGCCATGGCCACAGCAAGTCTGGCTCAGCGCAGCCTGCTTGAATGCTTGACACATGCCAGACAGACATTTGTCCCCCGTGTGTTGTGTGTGTGAGTACTGTTATCCGTATGTAATTTGTTGAAATACAAACAGCACCAAGCTGCCAGGCATGTGTGCGTGCGCGTTCTGAATGAAAGATGAAGAGTGGACTGGACATTAATTGTCCACTGGCAGCGCACGTGTAAATGCAATATGAGGTTGACGCATCATCACTGCAAAAGGCAAAAAACACTACTATGTTCTTTTGTTTACTACTGTAGACTTTACAACTTTTAGAGACGATTCAAACGCTGCAAGGTGTCCGAGCGCATGTCATGCATCTCACGTCTCTGCTCAGCCGTGAACTAATTTTCGGTAATCAATGCAAGCGATGACTCCAAACATGCACAAATGCCGTTTCTTTGCGCACGGCTATCTCCGATTCAGAGTGGGGCGCTCCAAGTGAAACAAGGTGAAACTGGGTCGAAACGTGCGTCCATGACGATGCGGAAGTTGAGCCGCCGCACTCTAGTGAGATATCTTTGGAGTTGCGCACTTGCCACTGTAATATGAATATGATGAAATCTTGTACGAAGTATGCAACGATTTCAAACCTATCTTGTAAAAGTGGCAGCACCGCGAGATGACCTTACGAGGATCTCCATCATCCATGGCGCCCAACTCGTCCTCAGTCAGGGAGCCTGGGAAGTTGCCACTGTGCAGGATAGGTAAGAGAGGGCCAGAGTGCAAAAGAAACTTTCTGCTCATAGGCGCAAAAATGAATGCAAGTCCACCAACAAATTAGTTAATCAAGCATGTTTCCTACAAGACTAGCTTCATTGTAGACAGTTTCGACACTTTCCGGCCTGAATGATACTCGGTAAAAAGAATCGACCATGTAAAGCTGATGATCACTTTTCTTCGAAGCGTCTCTGGTTTTCGCATTCTTTGTATGGCGAGCTGGGTCAATATTAAGCCACCAATAATGCGAGATAATAACCAACAAAACTAGAGGGAAAACAGCCTGGTCAATGATGAGGGTAAAAAACAGTAAATCACAGTGAATCACTCTTTCAAACTGGTTCTGTTTTTCCATTTGAATCTGAAATTCAACATGTCCGCACATCTTTTGCTGATTGACGCTCGCTTACTTGTTCTGCAAGATGATGGCCGCCTGGACATAGAACTGCACTGCTGCGTTGTCTTCTGAGGAAGTGGAAGATCCTTTGGATTCGTTTTTGAAACTTATTGAAGAGGCGAGTATTCACTGCTCGCAGATTTGATGGTCCTGAGTTCTTCCGTAAGAGCTTCTGTAAGAGTTTCCTCTATTTCGATCCTTCCATGAGGCCTCTACATTGCGAGAATCAGCGCCAGAAAGAGAGGCCAACTTTACACGTGCTCTGATGTCAGTGTAATCCCATACCATACCTTTTTTTGAAATAAAGATTTGTATATGGAGTTTGCGTGAAATTGTATATTCTGAAAGTACAGGATGTGTACTGTGTACAGAGACAATTCCCGAGCCATTGGTTGGAGGTGGAAGTAGATGATGGTCGTGGCCAATTGCCGTCAAAAGGCTCCATTGCAGACACGTGCAACACCAAGGAGTGCTATTGACTGAACATCGCATAGGGCTTCAAGATGTTTTCTTAGCACGTTCGTGATCTCTTGAACTTGGGCGTACTCCGAGCTCATCCAATCGTAGTGGTAGCTCGGATAGCAATGGAGAGGTTCCCACGTTGCACTTGTCTCATTCTTTCTGTCAGATGTGTTGTGTGGTTGAGATACAACTACATGTTAGCAGCCTGCTGGAAGGGATCTTCCGGGACTGGTCGCACCACCAGACAAGCCTGGAAAGGCGTCTTTGTTTGAGAGCTTTTGAATTTATAAAAAGTGTAGACCAAATCAATCTATATCACTTCGTTGTGTTGAATGCATTGAATAAAATTCAATTTGAAAACTTAAATAAATTCTTTGTGTTGTGTTTGTGTTGAATGCGACGAAGCCTAGCGGCCTCAATTTGTGACTTTGTGACTCCAAGGAGCCCATGCCGCCTCCAGTGCCACCACCTCGGACCGCTGAAAGCCGAGGCGTGTGAATCAACAGAGAAATCAGATTTCAAAGCAGATAGAAATCATAGTCACAGACATAGTCATACTGCGGGTAGTTCGGAGAATTTGGAACCTTTTCCTCTTATTTTATATGCATGTTATTTGTTTTATACATGTCTATTTTATATTTTGTGTTGTCTTTGTCCTCCATTCTGCGCACCCGGGGAGCAACGATTGACACCAACTGAATGGTGAAAGGTATCGCAGCCTGGTCGAGACCAACCAAAGCAGCGGACACCTCAACTGCCTCAACTGTAAAGACATAGACTACACAAAGGACTGCCATTTCCTTTGCGCAGACAAGTGCTTTTTTTGGTAAAAAAACAAAGTGACAAAGTTCAGATCCGACCATGTCCACTTCATGTCTCCCCACCTACAAACTGCTTTCCACCTTTCAAGGTTTGGACCGACAAGCAGGCCCTCCAGCTCCAGCATGATATGCAAACCTACGAAATCAGGATAGATCAGGTTTCGGTTTTTTAGATCTATGGTCGACATTTTTGAGCCAAAACTTCAAAGCTTTCGCTCGACCTTTTTAGAATTGGGCATGACTTGCCCTGATTCGATGTCTGCTTTGCTCCTAGCAGGTCAAACATCAGCCTGGTTTTCCCTGAGTTGAAGCTATGCTAGCCTGTAAATGTTTAGATTTGCATTTACTCGGTGCTCTGCAGGCTTTTTTGTTGCGAGCAAGGAACAATTATGTTAAGCGAAGCATCAGATAGCATGTGTGTTTGCAGTCATAGTCATGGGATTCCTATGACATGGGATTCCTCATTTGCTCCAGATGGCGCGGAGGCTGTCTTACTTTCTCGAACCTCCTGAGAAGTGCTATGCTTTGAATGAGGACGCTGTAAATGCTGCATTTGTTGTGCCCATTTTGTAAATGCTATGCTTGCATTACATAAATATATTGTATTGTTCTAGTATGCAATGCTTTAGGTTTTTGTCATGCCTATTTTAGGTTTCAACTCAGTTTCATGAGTCGCATCAGCCTAGCACAAGTGCACCAGGACGCTCAGCAAAACTCACCTTTGACCCTGCAGCGGGTCGTGTCCAAAAGAGACGTACGCAGCTCAGAACTGATGGAGGTGCGGTGCAATCCGAAGAAGGGCACAACTTCTTGTCGATGCATCATTTGTTGTCAACTTCAAGCTTCAGGACGTGATTTATTTGTCCATTCGGATGCCCCTCCCCTCTGCCCTTCCCCTTCCCTCCCCTCTGAGAAGCTGTGCGCTTGAGCAGGATGCAAGGCATGAGAAGCAACAGCAACAACAAGCGTGTCAAAAAACCATAACGAAACGGAGCAGCAACAGCCAAAACAGCAACAACAGAAGCAACAGCAGCAGCAGCACCACCAATGATAACAACAACCAAACAACAAAACAACAAAACAACAGAACAAGAAGAACAACCAAAACAATAACAGCAACCCAAGCAACGTAAACAACATCAGCAACCAAAACAACATCAGCAACCCAAACAACAAAAACAGCAAGAAGAACAACAACTTCAGATCGAGTCTTTTGCTGGGTGCCTCATGCACTTATCCTAACGGTTGGCACCTACCGAAGCCTCCTGGCAGGCTTGAAGATAAGCTTGGCCTTGCCACAGGCACTTTGGCTTCAAGGACAAGATCATTGCAATTGCGAGTGGCATCATAGCATGCATGGTGCTTTAATACTCAAAGGAATTAAAGCAGCAAATCAAAAAATCGAATCAGTGAAATGCACGGAGCTCTCGCATGCACTGACTCTTGCCCTTAGCAGTTGAATGTCCGGGCCTCAAAGGAAAACTTTCCGACAACGTTGGGCCTCTTTATGGTGCATCAAGAGGCGTGTCAGTGGCGTGTCGAGTTCAAAGTGAAGTCTTGTTCTCCCAGGGCACCGATGGATAGCACGCCCATGCCTGGCACTGACTGGAGGTTTGAAAGAAGTCGCAGCGGTCCAGTGACTGGGAAGGGATTGTAAAGGACTGGAAAGCGGATGGGAAGATGTTTGTATGTGCTGCACTGTAAGTTCTTAGATATTCTTGCAGTGCAAAAGCATATGCAGGCCCAAGGTGAAACTGAGAATCTGATCTTCACGCGTCAAGATTTACTACAGTACAGAGTTTCGGTTTTGAGCAAGCTGCTGCCTCAAATGCACCCTTTTTGATCGCACGGCTTCAACTGCCATTGCAGTGCGCTTGTGAGAGTTGAGACAGACAACAAGAAAAGTCACAGGTTTGCTTTCAAGGTAAAGTCCAGAAATTTGGAGCGTCCAAGGGAAAACTTGTGAATCATGTATTGAGCACATGCTGCCATGGCGGTGAAACTTTTGAAGCAGCCGCGCTCGCCACATGCCGTGCTTGCTCTTGTGATCCCACTGTGTTTTGCTGCGTGTTCTTAGATCTGTGCCTCAAACAGGTTTGCCAGCACTGAGACACTCGCGAGCAAACGTAATCAAGAAGTGATGAGAGAAGGCTTTTCAAATCTTTTCATCTCCAACTGTATCATTGGGAGATCCTTAACCCATCTGATGATACCGGCAGATCAACAGCTGGATCTCCGCCACATGAAACTTGCACTGGGAACCCCCGACATTTTCACGGCCACAACTGGGTGTGAAAGAACTAGGGTTCTGGTTTAGAGATTTTGTGAATTTTTGAGGGTTCTAGTTCTAGTGCATATGCTTTGTGAAGAAAACAAATTCGGAAAAAGACGCAACAACTTTCGCTGTTGGGGATAGCGCCTGAGTTTAATTTTTCAGAAAATAATGCAACTAGTCTTGTTTTTTCTGTGCTTGTGTTATCTGTTTAGTTTTGTTTGTTTCTGTATTTAGAGAGTTTCTGCTTCTCCAGGTTTCGTTTTTTGGGTGTGTATTTTTTTCTTATTTATTGTCCATGCATCGATCTATTTATACACTGATCTGGGTTCCATTTGCCAAAAAATATGGAAACTCATGAATCTTACAGGCTGCATAATGAAGCAAATCGTGTGCTATATGACAAATTCGTATTTTCTGTTACCTCATCATAGCTTCCCTTTCTCTCCGATGGCTTGGGGCTGCTAACTTGATAGGCGGACGGGTGCCGTCTACAGTGGTGGCTGCGGAAGAGGTGTCTCTCGGTCTCCGGAGTCTTGGCGTTTCGGTGTTGTGTTGTCTCTGTGTTGTGGTGTCACTCATCCTCCTGACAAGGTTTCGAAGGTTGCCAAGAAAGGTTCCCGAGTAGGGTTTGGTTATAGATTTCAAATGTCAAAAGTTTACAGACAGGAAATTAATTTTACAACAATTTCTGATTTCACCAAAGACAACTGCAAAATAGCTCGAGCGTGTTGTTGCTGCTGTTGGGTTGCAAAGCTGGGTTAATGTATGTTTTAAGCTGTCTTAACGGACTCACTTTACATATGTTCACATTCAATTCGCATCCCCCCAAAGCCTGTTGATTACCCTGGGAGGCTACCTTTCGATTCTTGATGCAGGGAACATTCTCAACGCAGTGAATTCAATTCACAGCACTTTCGTTGTGAGCTTCTGTTCTGAGGACAGCGCAGTCGGCAAGCAGAAGAAACAATTGGTGGACACTGAGACAGCTGTGTGCACATGGACAGGTAGGAGGTCATGGAATATATATATATACCTATATATAATATAATAATATAGTAATATATACATATATTTACATATATATATATATACATATATATACATATATATACATATATATACATATATATACATATATATACACATATATATATATATATCTATCTGGGCGGACTGGAGCCGCGATATACCTGTGGGGAGCTTGACAAAAGACTGCGAAGTGCAGATCAAGCAGATCCTGGATGTAATCCTGCCGACTGTAGATGCGTTGTTGGCAACTCGAGATATCAATGTCATGTCCCGGGCAGAAACCCGCGGAGAGCATGATCGGTTCACCGTACGCAGGCAGAAGTTATCTGGATGGAGAGCGAAGAGCGTGGGAAAACAACAGCGTGCTGCAGCAAATGACTGTCAAGTCAAATGCAGTGAAGTCAAGTGGGAATTTCAGAGGCACGACATTTTCACTGAGTCCCCTTTGTTCTACGTCTTTGCGGCTCAGAACCTCAAACCAACTTGAGCAAACCTCTGGCGCGCTCGACTGTACTGTAAATCACTTTGAACTGGACTTGCAACAAAAGTGTTTTTTGGAACCAAGACCGTTTTTACTTGGGGTAGAATCTGAATATACCAGTGAATCCCAAAGAGCGGTCTTGCGTTTTTTTTGGGTATTTTTTGGGTAGAACCAATAGAAGATCAGACATTGATACACCCGGCCTCTCTACATAGTGTTCCGATTCATTTGGGGAATTCGCTTCTTTGCAGCCGTGATGGCCGGACACTACAATGCGGCTGTCTATCCGAAGCTTGGATTGCAAAGTAGAATTCTACGTTTGCAAGTTCGGATACAGTAGACAAAGTGGTTATGATCATTTCATGGCAATTTCTTCTCACTTCCAGCTGCAACAGCAAGGAATCCCTTCGCTTGTCCTTGTCCTGGTGCTTGGATGGCGTGGTCGCAGGACGATACAATTATGCCATGGCCAGCATGATGTCAGCAGTGCTTGGTGCTTGCGTGGACCAAGCCTGAGTGGCAAGGACCATGCTGGCCAATGGGTGTATGACTTGCAAACCTTCGGCGGAGCGGATTGGAGGTTCAAACCTTGCCGATAGGTGAATCATGGTGAATCCTTTTTGCCCTTTCATGATTTTCCAAATGTCGTTTCCTGCAGAACCTGTTGCAACTCCTGTTGTTGTGATAATGCGAAGACATGGTAACTCCAGGCAGTATTTTGTGCCACAAACTCCGAATGGTCAGCAATGGGGCCCGTATCTGGAGCACCTCGGCGAGGGCAAGTCTTCCGAACATGTCATGTTCGGAGCAGGATGTTGGCGTAACCAACCAGGGCAAGTCTTCCTGACTTTCGAGTTATATATATATATATATCAGCTGACTCAACGAGTGATCAGTTGAGTCTTGACGTTAGGGTTCCTAAACCTTCTTGTTTCTGCAGTCACCTACTCAAAGGTGCAATTTCAGGCCTTCAGACCCTTAAAAAGAGGTAACCAGTCACTGAGGTGCAGTCCTGTTTGGCAAGTTCAGAGCAACCAGTTCTCGGCTTGGGGTGCGAAGGAAGAGTTCCAAGAGATTGCCGGGTGGCCCTGACATCCTCTACTTAGCTGATGAGTTGGGGCTATCGGGTGAGAGAGGTCACAGTGCATGTTGCTAAGTTCCAACCCTGTTTTTGGGATCCCTGTTCGTTTGCGTGTTTCTTCTTGCCTGGATACGTTCAAACCTGTTCAGGCAGTGGAGAGAGACTCTACAAGTCAGACAAGGTGGCTCGTTGTCACTCCTTGGAGGGTTTCATGAGAATTGGAAACGTTCCTGCCAGGGATCGCAGACTGTCCAGTGGCTCAAACGCAACAACGTCTGCTTCCGAAGGGGAGCAAGAAACTCAATCAGGGCGGTGTTTCCTGAGTTGAATCCTTTCCACCTTCCACTCCTGAGAAGTTTGAGGCTGCAAAGATGTTCAATGGCTGAATTCCAACTGGCCAAGGTGGCTGCCGGATCAAATTTTTTTTTCCCCTTTGTCCAATCCTGGCTCTGAATATCCCGGTCCTCCCATGTCAGTAATGGAGATAGTCCTTGCCCTGCAGGCGCAAGAGGAGATCCAAGTCAGTTGCTCCCTCAGTCCTCGGTGAAAAGGCCAACGATTCATGCTGAGTGATGCCATTTCGAATGATCGCATTCTAAAGGAGACGAAAGGATCGCAGACCTTCAGCATCAGCTGGAGACAGCAGAGGAGAGCCTGGAACATTGGCTGGAGGCTCGTGGGATGCTCAAGATCCATGTTGAGCCAGCATGTGATTCACAGACCTTGATGGCCAGGAACTTGCAAGCCGAGACAAGATGATTGAAATCCTGCAGGAGAGCAATGTTGTAATGTTCAGATGCACTGACAATCATTGCGTGGGAACATGTTCTAGGGCTGAACACTTTGCTATGTGTGTATAAGTTTGACAATTATTCCCTGGGACCTCTTTGAACTTTTTTTTTTAATGTTTTCAAAAAATCAGATGTGGAAGTGGTGTGTTGCCTTGTCTTTCCACACAGGATTATCTGGAAACGGAGGAAGAGAAGCTAAACACTCAGTATCCAGTGTTCACGATCCATTTATTTTTGATGATTATCTGAGCTTGTACCGGTCGTTTCAAGCGTTGCTAATAAATGTGCACGTGCATCTTGTATTTCTCGGTGGCTGATGCCGACCAACCTACCTGTTCAACGTTGTTGAGATCACATGCTTTTTCCATACACTCACTAAAACAAAGACCTTAAATAGGAGATCTGTAAGCCACCAAGATTTGAAACGAGTACCGTGACACACTTAGAATCTTTTGGCAACAAATCAATCCACCTTTCTGAGGCAGGAGACAATGGAGGAGGCGCTCTCCCCCCTGAGCTCCGACCTACAGCAGTCCCAACTGCAGGCGAGTTTTGATGGGGGTTTGGTTCGCATTTTGGAGTTGAGCCTTCAATTTCTTGGAAGAAATCCATTGCAGGTTGCAGAGTTCGGCCATTCCGCGCAGTGCAGTCGTTGCCCCAGTGGTGCACCGAGTGAGTTTCAGTCAGCTTCAAAATCCTTCAGTCCTTCACTGAGTCCTTCGCGATTTACGGAGTTGACGTCAGCTGAAAGGTGTTTCCCAGATCCTCGACCTCGAGCAGCGGCTAGAGGTAGCTCAGGATGTCATTGACCACCTGATGGAGGCGATGTTAAGGGCGTCAGTGCTTGAGATATCTTGGGACTCGTGTGGGGTCGAAACATGGAGACGACTGCCCTTCACCTGGAGGAAAAACGTGATGGTGAAGAGCATCGCCTGCGTATACAGGAGGAGACCGCTACCATGCCATCAATCATCAGACCAATACCCACGAAGTGGTACAAACCCATTCTTGTACCATAGGCTGACCTATAGATGCATGAATATTTTGACTTCAGAGCTGATTGTTTGTTTGTTTCTTTGTTTGTTTGTTTGTTTGTTCAAAGATCAGCGCTAAACAACTTCGCGTGCTTTGCTGTTTCAGTGTTTGCCACTGTCTCTGCAGAGGACTGTGAATGCCAAGTTGCAAGTCAAGACGCATTGATCGAACATTTGGAGGAGAACCACAAAGCTATTTGTGCTAACTGGTAAGTTCATTATGATGCTTCTTCTCCATGGGCCAATTCAAGTGGATGAAACAGCTTGAGGACTGTATTGCCTCTTGTTGCGAATCCTTTTAGGGGGTCCATACCTGTGATGTCGAGTTGGACACGGGTGATTTCGTGATGCCCTGGCTTCCAGGCCCTTTTCTTAAAGGAGGAGGCTAAGTAAGACACTCAGTCTGCGAGGCTCTTTTCCACCATGAATTTTCAATAAGTTCATATAATTTCCATGATTTCCTTTTCTTAGGCGATAGGTTCGCAGTGTATACATTTTTTCTAGTTTTTGGCTTAAATAGGAGATCTGTAAGCCACCAAGATTTGAAACGAGTACCGTGACGTGCTTAGAATCTTTTGGCAACAAATCAATCCACCTTTCTGAGGCAGGAGACAATGGAGGAGGCGCTCTCCTCCCTGAGCTCCGACCTACAGCAGTCCCAACTGCAGGCGAGTTTTGATGGGGGTTTGGTTCGCATTTTGGAGTTGGGCCATTGCAGAAATCCATTGCAGGTTGAAGAGTTGGGCCATTCCGCACAGTGCAGCCGTTGCCCCAGGGGTGCACATGTTTCAGTCAGCATTTTTAACTGAGTCCTTCAGTCCTTCACCGAATCTTTCACATGACTTCATCGAGTCAGGTGCTTTCCAGATCCGTGACCTCGAGCAGCAGCTAAAGGTAGCTCAGGATGTCATTGACAACCTGATGGAGGCGATGAAGAGCATGTTAGGGTTAGATGCAGAAAGGGGAGAGAGAGATTACGCAGTAGACGATATTCATGCGTGTTCTTTTGCATTGTTTTGCAAGAATCTGAAAAACGCATGGTGTTTTTCATCTGCATCGAGCGTGGTTTCGGAGATGTCTTTTCTTGAGAGGATAAGTTTCCCTTCTTTTCGGTGCTACATCATTTGGCAGACTTTCGCTTGGAATCTGTGCTTTCTATGCTGTGTTTTCCTCGTTTTGTCGCACTCTCTCTTGCTGACAGATCATTCACACCTACCAGGGGAACTTTCGAATTGCAAACCGTAGATGACTGTAGATGACTGTATAGATGATTGCACTCAGAATGCAGTAAAGCGATGTGCAGGATCGCATGGGGAAGCCCCCTGCAGAGGAGGCGCGATACCAAGGCTGACAATGCGAGACCTTCTGTGGAACGACTCAGGAACTTTGGGCCAACACGGTGGCAGCAAGACAGGCCATGCTTGATGGAAGACTCCGGTTCAAAGATCTTCAAATCCAAATTTGTCAGAAAGTTATGAGTCAGCAAGACTTTTGCTGGGTTCAGACACCATTTACTGTATTGCTGCTGATGTCTCAAATGAGTTGGTTGGGATATGGCCGGTCATGGTTTGGTGATATGTGACAAGATATCAGAGCAACTCAACTATGACCATATGGCCAAAGTCAAAGGTCTCTACATGTCTCTACCCATCCGAAAGACATTGAGATGTTCATGGCCAGTTGGGATGTGATCTGCGATACTCCAAGCTGTCAGGCCCGTGCAGAGACAGCTGCAGCTGCAGCAGCCGCTGCTCCGGAGGCACCCAGTCATCGAGTCATCAATTTACGGAGCATTTTGTAGGCGAAGTCATCAAGTGACTCGCCCAGGTCCTAAGTAGGCGTGTGAAGTTGCAGGATTGGTATCAAATCACCAAGGGCAACAGCTGAAAAAAACACATGCTGTAAGGCGGAGTGATTTTGCAGAATGATGAAGACTATTTTCACTGTTGGTCGTATTCAATGCCCACGACGTTTTGAAAGGGCTATGAACGACGACGTAGATGCATAGATTTATAGATGGATGGATGGATGGATAGAAAAATACTTGGATAAACAGGCCGATGGATCATCGATAGATAACTGATTATCTATCTTGCTTAAATGTACACTCAAACGGTCCAAAAAAAGGGCTGGAGAGGGCAGAAACATGGATAGCTAGACAGATGACACTCCATGAGTAGAATCAGGTAGATATCTGCTGCAAAATTTTCCCAGAACTTAAACATGTTCAGAATGTGCCAATGAAACCTTCCACTTGAGCAAAATCAGAATTGAGCATCCACAACGCTGGCCTTGCGTACTTCCGCTTCGAGTGTCTGAGCGCGAGCAACTGCCTGCTTAAAACAGGGACGTAGCAGCTAATTGACCAAAAGCCTCTAAACACTGCGAAGCTGGAGGCACATCATCACAGGAATCGAAAGATGTTTCAAGCAAGTGCCTGGTCCAGTTGACGCTGCTTCTCCATTGTGCCTAGAAACAAGTCAGTTGAATTTCCAGCTTCCTCATGTCCCACTCTAACTCTGGGCACTGCCTCCTGGAGGGCTGCTTTCTCGTTGTCAACTTGCCGGAATTGCGCCTCCGTTCTAAATGCCATGCAACGAAAGTGGCTTTGATACTTGTTCACAATGATTCGAAGCAAATCTCTCAAGTGTGAAAGGTAACCGTTAAGCACCTGCGGTCTGCTACACCTTTTGACTTGGACTGTTGTGCGCTCCGACCGCACAATCTAAGTCTTGGCATATCATATCTACCCAGCTCACACACACACACACACACCGATTCAGATTGTCTCTCGGCAGCTGCTTTCTGGTTTTCAGTTCTGGGCCAGTGTTGCACGGGGGAGTAAGGACCACACTCGGGGCTCATCCACAGCCGTCATCAACCGCCGAGGTCTACGCTCCTTGATCATTCCCTCAACATATTGAACTATATTGAACTCACTTTTGGTCTCAACGTCTCCCCCGTTTCATTGGGAAATCCATTGTGCATGTTGTGCACTACTACCCCTGCCGAAGGTTTCTTCACCTCAATGCAGCACCAAGGCCAAGAGGGCGGGACAGACGTTTCTTCGATGTTTGTCAATAACATTCCATTTCAGGCCAGCAGCTCCAGCCCCGTCGAGGCTGGCCCTGCAAAGCTTCGTGGTGTAACCGAGTCAAAATCATAGGTGCCAAAGATGCACCCCATTGAAAGGAGTAAGAACCCTATAGTCCCCTATAGCCTGTTTGGAAATATAATTGTTGCCAGTATTTTCTGACGCGTTTGCATTCTGTTGGTCATTGCTGCCAGAGCAAACGTTCCTACTTTGATTCGAGTCTGACTATCAACAGTTCAGAAAAGTCATCGTTTTCCTGCGTGTGAAGTATTGGCTCGTGCCACGTGCATCCCTTCAGAAATTCGCGGTCCAATCTAGCACTACTAGTCGCTGAAGAAACGCACTTGTCGCATGTGCACGTTTCCAGGAAGAACTGCGAGAAGCAGATGATGAAGAGGCGCAAGCTGCATCTTCGGCCATGAATCCATGGATGTGGATTTATATGGAGGACCTTGTCGACACGACGAAATTGATATGGATTGATTTCCAAACTGCAAGGGGCCCAAGCCAATGTCACTGCACCACCCAGGCCCCGTCCAGTGAATCGTGGCAGGTGGGGCATGGAATGCCATGTGGTAAAGTGTGGTTGTGAACATACCGCAACATACCCATTAATTCAATGTGGCTTTGAGCTTCAGATTGGTGATGCTACATTGGCCACCAGGTTCTTGCTGACTTGGAACACAACCTAGTCACCCTGATGCTTTCAAGCACGTACTTGTGACTTCTGTGACAAAACTTTGGAGGCAACCGTGAAGAGACGATGGGGAAAGGCGGAAACCCCCGCACCCAGCCTCGCAGCCAGCTAGACCCTGAGCAGTTCCTGCTTGACAAGCATTGGTTGTAGTGAGCAAGTAGCCAGTGCTAATCATTTGTCGGCATTGCTAGAATAGGATCGACCCCTATCAATCATCGGTTGTGTTTCTGTTCTTCACCACTGCCGCTAAGGAATTCGAAAAGAGCGCCTTCGCGAAGAGGCAGAGGCGCGGGGCCAGTGACATGGGACCTGTGAGGACTTGGTGGAATGTTCCAGCGGGTCCGGTTTTCGCGCAGTTGCTTGTGTGTTTGTTCTAGTGGTGAAATCCTTTTCCAACTTTAGACCAACCCACAGCTAGATTCCTGACAGTTTCAGTGTGCTGGTTGCTTTTGTGAACAACAAACCTATGTGTTGGGCGAGTACCCAACCAGTAATTACCATGATACAGTACACTCTACCAGTGGTTAGGCACAGTCAAGACCTTGATGGTTGCAACACATTTGAGACTCTTCCTAACAATATTCATTCATGACAAACGACTTTAGGTAAATCTAGCGGACACATTTACAGCCAAAAAAATGAATAGATTTCAGGTATTCAAAGGGGTTGAGCCCATTTTTTTCCAGATGGCATGGGAATCGACCTCAAGGGGGGGTGATGTTCCTCGAGGGCCATGTCATCTGAACCTAGTATAACGGGCGACTTTTTGGGTGAAAATCAAGCAGCAGCCGCTGGCAGTCCGCAGCCATCGACCAATGGGTCGACGAGTTCCTAGCTGCGAAACAATCTGCGAAGTCAGCAAGGTCCTCAAATTTTTTTCAATGCGGGGTTATATCCGTACTTGGAAGATTGATTCATGTCCCTGTCACTAAAGGCCTCGTGTTCTTTCTTTGGGGGGGGTGAATGATAGATCCTTGTTGCGGTATCCCGTTTGTGTGTCTTTTGCTCAGGTTGTTGAAGGTCCACACGCTGCTGCCAAGAAGCAAGTCTCCACCTCGGAGACTTGCAGTGTTTCCATGTTTAGACGAGAGGTCACTGGAGACTGGCTGAATGTAACAGACTTGTGGGCAGATTTGGAAACTCATGGAAATTCATTGATTTCATTGAACTCACCAACATAATGAACCAGAAAGGAGCATTGCAACTCACATCGAGGATTTGGATGTTCGGGGCAGCTGCTAAGGTGCTGGCGAAGCTCAATGATTTGAAAAAAATCAAGCCAGAAGAGCGAGCCAAGGCACGAAAGCTTTTTTGACGGAACCGCACAATTATGACACAGCCTGCTTATTCTCATATAGTTCATGCATTCAAAACAATACAAAGCACATCGAACAATTGAGTCACTCAAAGCCTGTGAAAGAGACCTTTCGAAATTGAACCATGGATAGCGTTGCTGAGTGCTTTTCATAGAGTCGCGAACGCATGGTCGAAGGAGTATCGAAAGCTGATGCGTGACTGGCATCCAGACAAAAATCTGGAGAACAAGGCCCGACTTCTGCAAAAATTGTTTGCAAACAACAGATCACTTTGGCAGTTTCAGCGTTGAACCCAGGGTTTCAGTGTTTTGGTTGAGGACTTGGCGACGGGAGTTTTCCAGTTCCTCCAAGAACAGTTGGCCCCGCTCAAATGAGGTGACTTTGGGCCTGGGAGTGGTTGGAGTGCTTCAGAAAAGTAATAGGATTCAGCCGTTAGCTCGGAGACCGCAGTTATTGATTTTGGATGGTGATGTGTCCAGCTCTTCTCGTGTGTTGATATTGATTTCATTCATTGGTTTTTTTGGTACACGTGCGCCTGGCGACATCTTCGCCACCCTCCTCTGTGCTCGCCCCCTGGCGGTCCAGCCTGGCTGATTTTTTCAAGAAAATGGCCACCAGATGCAGTTGGTCCTAGCAACAGCCACAGTGGCCTCAAAGCTAAGTTCCATTTCCAATCGCGAATCCAGAAGTCAAAACTGCCAAATTCTAATGGGCTGCGCGTTCAAACTTAGTGCAAGGTGTCAGATATGGAAAGCTTAAAGAAAGGTGTGGAAGGCTTGCCTGGGGAGGCATCCAACCAAATATACCAAATTACTTCACCACCATCAAGGTTAAACATGGTTAAGTTAAACCCCATACACATATTGATCCACCTGCGGCTGCGAGGCAACATTGAAGATGAGGCCATGATGACACAGGCGACCACAGAAATGACAAAAAACAAGAGAGAAAAAACACCATCGGCGTTGGGCACAAGTTGTGAACTTTGGATTGACCGAGACCAGTGAACTGAGTTAAAGTGTTTCGCACTTTGAATTTCTTAAACAGATTAACAGGGTGAGTTCTATTCTCAGGCATCTACTCAGCTCAGTGGCATAGAGCTGACATACGTGAGCTTGAGAATTTCACCGCAGTCTTTGGGCCCGGCCAAATCGGGGGCGGCTTTGGTGCGCTGCGAGCACCATGAGGCAGGAAATCAGGGCAGAAGTCACTAGTAATGACCAGTTGTCATCAGCCACAAAACCAGTCATGATGAACAGCGAACAATGTTGACAGGTTGACCCTCAAGAAGAAACAGGAACCCATCATGACTTTGCATTGCCAAGTGGGAATCGCTATAAATAGCAGTATCATGCTTTAATCCGACACAAATTTTATTCGTGAGACCAAGAATCGTCAATCAGGCCCAATAGCAACCCAGGTAATAGCAATCTATGCGCACCAATGACAATTAACCGTGGTTAATCCAACAAAGGCCAAACGCCAACGGTATGGCCAATCAATTGTCAGCAACCACCAACAAGTATCAGTTGATCAACCATCACTAATCAGTTGATATACCCAGTTGATCAACCATCATTAATCACTTGATATCCCCTTCGATGGCTACGAATATCTCGTTAATGTCCATAACCATCCATAACCCATCTTCGAAACTATTAGCCATCAGGCAGAGCCACTCAGGCTGGCCGCCGCCAAGGTCTCTTGGTTCGATTTGGGCCAAGAAAGATGTTGGTTAAGGAGGGTTTTTTATGAGTGATCTTTTTCGGAAATGACAGGATTGTGGGTTGACTTGGAAGAGCCAAATTCCTCCGAGCAACGTAGTATAAGTATCCCCAGAGGTCAAAAAGCATGGGCTTCTCATTTCCAACAGCAATCCCGAATTTTCACAAGCGCCAGATGTAGCGAGGGCTGGATAGTGAATCACAACAAATTGCATCAAACCACTTGCTCAGCTACCAATCAACACCATGACAATCATGATTATCGCCCTTGATTAGCATATGGTGGTTATAAGGATGGATGGATTGTCCACAACTATCGCATATCGATGGTTCCTGATGGCAGAAAAGTTTTTAAAGAACGGTTATACAATCATGATCAAGCATGGTCAATGCTGGTTCAGAAATGTTCAGAATGGTTCATAATCATGAGCCCAGCATGGCCAGTTAATCAATGGACGGCGTATCAAACATCAGTCACAGCAGATGATGGTTCATAGTAGTTAGAGAAAAGCTCGAACGATAGTTGTAAGTGGTAATCTTTGTAAGGTACAAAGATCAATCATAGCTAATGATTATGGCTGTGAAAACTATAGTTAAACCACAGCCGATAGCAGATAGTGGGACTGTAATGGTTATAGTAGCTCATACCAAATGTCGATAGTTGTGGACTTGCTCATGGTGACTCATGGTGATGTCTATGGTGATAGTGATGATACTATGGATACGACTTGTGGTTCATAGTTATGGTAATTACTAATAGCCTCAGAGATTAGGTGAAGTTACTTATAGATTAGCTAGTAGTGAATCACCCATTGTGCTAATTACCATAATAACTAACGCTGAGTAAGATTATGGCCATACCTTAGGATAATTAACCTAAGAAATGATTAACTATATGATACTTATGATAAACTATAAACCTTACTACTCATGGCGACCAAACTATAAGTGTAAAAACCATTGATAACTATTATGAGTTAATGAAAAACAATAATGATAATAATAATGATAGTAATAATAGTAATAATAATACAACTCATGAGTAACATAACCATTGATAACTATTGATAACTCTATGAGTTAAGAACAATAATCATAGCTTATTCATGGTTACAGTACCTGTAACCACTCATGGATGGGAAGCGCTGCTCCACCAAGGTCTTGCAGCGCGCACCGGCACCAGACACTCAGTCCATGCCAGGAAGTCCCCGCAGTCGGGCGGTCAGCGTAAGGAGCGGAGAAGATGGGATGGCACTATGAAACGGTGATGTTGAAAGGTGAAAGGAGGGTTAAATGATGGTTCAATGATGGTTAAATGCCGGGCGGATGACGGTTAAATGATGGTTCAATGATGGTTCAATGACGGGCGGATGACGGTTTAATGATGGTTCAATGATGGGTAAATGACGGGCGGATGACGGTCAAATGATGGTTCAATGATGGGTAAATGACGGGCGGATGACGATTAAATGATGGTTCAATGATGGTTCAATGACGGGCGGATGATGGTTACATGATGGTTTAATCTGTAGATGACGGGCGGATGACGGTTAAATGATGGTTCAATGATGGGTAAATGACGCGTGGATGACGGTTAAATGATGGTTCAATGATGGTTAAAGGATGGAAAGGGTGAGATTCATTCGAAATTCCATTGTGAGGTTGGATGAGAAAAAGTTTGTGGCTGAATGGTGAAGAATGGTTAAATGATGGTTGGATGATGGTTACTTAAATCAAATTGAGAATATTAAGATATTTGGATAGATGCTGACATGAATGGCTACATGATGGCTAGAATATGTTAACATCGCTTATGACATGTTTTGACTGAACAAAAACATTGGTCACATCGGTGGGATGTTCATAGCAGTTGTACAGTTTGGTACCACAGTAGTACAGCGCAATCGAAATCAAAACACCAGGGGCCACGCAAAGAAAGCAGGCCACTGCTCGCATGGAGTTGTCACGGGTTGTTACATAGCAATGTTGTACCATCAAGTTGAGTGTATCAATTCTGCTAAATTTTTGGTTGCCATCATGATACCACAAGTTGAATGTAATCATCAAGTTGTGGTACCATGATGGTAAAAAGGCTTGTTTTTGGTTGGTGACTGCGGGAGCGCAGTGCTACTGCTAGCGTAGCACAGTTTTGCGGACAGTAAGTTTACCACCACGAAAACAACATTGCTTACTATAAGTGTATTGATAAACCAACTGATTCTTGTACTATCTTGTACCTCTAAAGCATTCTTTGACGAATTGGTTCATTAATTTCGCACCCTGGTTGACTGCAGCCGAGTACTGCCGAGCCGAATTAGCCAGGAGGGACGTGATGCAGCTCTTCTGGAGGTGCGGTCAGCACGCAAGGAGTGGAGATGAATGATGGATAAGAGGGGATAATGACCAACAAAAATAATGGATATATAGAAGATATATATAGCTACAGGTCAATATCAAGCAACACATGGGTAGTAGTTCACATCCCACGAATGCGACTTGGTCATTCATGGGATGTTCACGGGTAGAGGCTATTGGCAGCCACATCCTAGCAACGAAAAGGTGTTCGAAAGTGGTGGTAGGCCCGTGCAAAACTGGACAATTTAGAGGAGAACACTTCATGGACACGTTGGCTTTTCTGCACATAAAGACCCAACATGGAGAAATCTTCATGCCTGAATGATTGTAAGGGTGGTGCACATACTTATATGGGCAAGTTCTCCCAACCTGTTCCTTGACCTAAGACTAAAAATGCTTCACAGCTGCACTCCATGAGCGGTAAGTGCCAAGCTGAATACCAACTCAGCAAACCATGAAAAAAGTCAAAGCCTGCCCGAAAATACTGAGAACTGCCGGTCACGCTCTTCAATCTCAAACTTGTTTGTTGTTCCTTTGTTTTCGTGCTGTTCTAAGATGTTCCAAGTATGTGACCAGATCGCAATCCATTGTGGCAAGTCCAATCTTAAACCAACAGGGGAACAATCATACCAGAAGTGTGGCGAAGGGTTTGCTGAGTTTCCTGCTCATCGCCGATGCCATCGATCATGATGCTGAGATAGCTTGAGCAGTATCCATTGATCATCATTCCACTATCTACAATAATCATCTCTCACTTAAGGTATTATATCCATCATCTATTTAAGGGCTGCCGCCCCTGCCGCGACTGCTGCTGTGGTAGCCGTGTTGGAGGGTAACTTGGTTGTTGGATGTGAAGGTTTTGAGTGAATGTCAGGTTTGCGTATGTGAGTTCGGAAGATAAAACAGGCAAAATTTATTCTCAAAGATTCTCGAAGGTTTTTTCGTGAAGGGCAAACTACAGTTTTTGGAGCTCGACTGCACATAGAGGACTTTCTAGAGGAAGGGGCTCCTCCGTTCGTGGATATTCAAGAATCTGCTCACAGTATATTCTTTCGGAACCAAGTGGCAAGCTCGTGATCGCTAGCAAAAAGCAGATAGATTTTACGGATGTTCCCACTGGCTGCCGACAACAACGGAGATATCGGAGATTGGATTGTCAACAATGGTGAACAACAGTCAATGCATGGGAAGCACCAACAATGATGGAAACGTAATGCTACTGTAGTTTTGCAGATTTTTGAAGTGATCATTTGATTTTTCTTGATGCGCGCTAATCTCCAAAGCATAATTCGGCACCGAACGGTCAACGCAGAATACTGCATGTAAGCACGGATTTTTGTTGGCAATCCCAGTCATTTTGTTTCTACCTACATCGCTTTGGTTTAAGTGGAAATGCCACATACCAATCATTATTGTAAAAAAGAATCGAATGGTTTCGCAAGGCTAGAATCTACAAGTGGTATTTTTTTGGTTTTAATCATTAATCATGGCTGTAAACGAATTTTTAACCATCAATTAAACATTAACTGATCTGGATCATTAAACATCATTGACTATCCTTATTTGGCATACTTTATCGCCAAAATCCATCAAGTATTGACTTGTTGACCTTTTATTTTTGCTATTTTAGCATACCTAACCATCGAAAGTTGACCTGTTGACCATCTATGAACTATAATTTTGGCTCATTTTGTTCGCAAGTTGGTGGCCCAACAGGTTGGCCCCGCCCCAGGAGAGAGCACACCATCCGTCAGGCGTGGATTTTCAGTGAAGAGGGGTGTGCTCGTAGATTTCTTTTAGAGGGGAACTGGTTGATGGTTTGATTGACATTGATTGACATTGATTGACATTTGTTATGATATTTATTCACATTTGTTATTTTCGCTAGTGATTATTAGCAAATGGAAAACTGTACATTGGATTTGTTTGAAAACACCAGCCAGGGAAAACCGTACATTGGGTTTGTGATGGTAGTTATCATGATTGTTCATGAACTCTCACTCCGTTTGGATCTTGTGATGGTTTGTGCTGTTCCCAACCAACTATCCACAATCATCGTTATCACGATTTTAACCAACATGAGCCATCACTAACCATCATTGACCATCAATTGTATAACAATTACCCATTACCCTGTTTTGGAGGGGCTGGATTTGGCCGTTCCTTGACATGAGCAGAAAATTTGCCTGTGAGTTGATGTACTTGGTTAGATTCCACCAGGCATCACGGTTGAACCCACATGGTGATTTCTTAATAGCGGTCTCTCAGTAAAATGAACATGGATGATTTAGGGTACCCCTATTTTGAGAACCACCCATATGTCACAATGTTGTTTGCTGTTGGGATACATACTTACTCAATGATGGTAGAGCACTGGCCAAAGGCCCGTTCAATCATGTTGTTGTTCGATAGCTGTTGAACACTTATTCACTAGACACATTGATCATCAATTCATCAATGAAGTTAACCAACATCAGTTAAACCATCATTGAGGGTCATTGACCATCAAATAGTCAATCACATTAATCATTAACTCATCAATGCAGATAGGAACCTATCAATTTATCAACTAAACCGACTAAACCGGAAGTCAACACCGTCAATTACAACCAGGAGTTTAGTTGTCAATGAAACCATAAACGAAACCAGCAGTTAAAACCATCATTCAAAAACCATCAAGCAACTAAACCATCAGGTTAAAGCATGTTAAAAACATAACTCAACTAAACCATCAATTAGAACATGTTTAAACCATCAACTATAACGAGGAATTTAACCATCATTATTATCCATCAGTCACAATCCATGGTTCAATCAAAGCCTTCAACCAATGGTTTCATGATCCATAGTTAAACCATCATTCAACGCATGGTTTCTTTGATCGTTCTCACCTAAGGTTGACCACTGTCCCCACAGTCACCCCAATGGGGCGAAGGTCGTGCCCTGCGGCCGGTGCGGGAGACCAACGAAGAAAATCTCAAGAAGCCACGCGGCGAACGCGGGGGCAGCTGCCAGTGACATGCTGGGATGGCTAGATTTGACTGATGGAATGGTTCTTGATTGATGTTATTGGTATATAGTGCTTAAAGATGGTTGATGGTTAGTTGACGGTTACTTGATGGTCGAAGGAAGTTTGGATGTCCAAACCTCCGACACATTGAAATTTGCTGCAGTCTGGGATGTGTCAGAAGGGAGGTCACTCGGGACTTGGATCGGCAAGAATTGCACCTCGTGTTTCTCGAAACGCACATTGGGAAGTCAAAATCTGAAAAAGACTGAGATGGTCGAGGCTAGTTTTGAAGATGCGATGTTGAAAATTGCACATCGTGTAGGCGAAACGCACATTTGGAAGTGAACATCGTAAAAAACTGAAAAACTCGCATGTTCATGATGTTTTTTCATGTTTTGATAAGGTGAGATGTTCAAACAATTGCACCTTCCTACGGCGAAAGGCAATTTTTCAGTCTTCGTGGCAAGTCAATAGCCTTGAAAATCGTTAAATCTTCTATGCCTGAGCCACTTTCTGGAAATTTGCGTTTCGTGTAAGCAAAACGCAGATTTGGGAGTGAAACTCGAGAAAAACTTGCGGGTTCGCGTCGCTTTTGCAGATCAGATGTTGCAAGTATCAAAAATGTAGGTTTTAGAGCATTTAAAAATGAAAATCGATAAAATCTCGCAGTCCCATGTGGTTTTTGCAAATCAGACGTTGGAAGACACGTTTTGGAAGTCAAAAGTATGAAAAAAATGCGGGTTTTGTAACATTTTGAATGTCTGCACTATGAAAGTGAAAGATTTCTCACGTTTTTGGACGTGTAACGATGACTTGAGCAAGATGATGATGATGATGATGATGATGATGATGGTGGTGGTGGTGGTGGTGGTGATGATGATGGTGGTGATGATGACGATGAGATCATCATCATCATCATCATCATCATCATCATCGTCATCATCACCACCACCACCACCATCATCATCATCGTCATC